>PVIU01007083.1:0-25772 GCA_004026605.1 Ondatra zibethicus | reverse complement strand
GGGAGAAGGGGAAGAAAGGTAAAAATTTTATTTCTTTAATTATGTTTTTGAATGGAAAAAATAAAACAAAACAATGTATGGAAAAAAAATAAAGTAGCGAAATTTGGGATCAATAAAAAAAAAAGACAGATTACATATATATAAAATCCCTGTTCTCCAGTAAGCACCAGGTTATTTCAGCCACTTAAATTATTTTTCTGTTGTTAATCTGACTTTCTGAGGGTGGGCAACTTTGAGAGTACCTTTGCTATGTCATTCCAAAGCCCTAAGTCCGGAGTACGTACTGGGAACGCCTAGTCCCCTAACTCGGCACCAGGCTCACAGTTCTATTTGGGGATCGATGGGGCTGCCGTGGCATACGTGGTCGCACGCATCCTCTGAACAGCAGCCACCAGAGGGGAACTCACAGGAAGCAGGTGGAAGAGGACTCTGATGGAGTGGCCCAGTCATCAGAGGTCGTTTGTCCCTGCATTCCTGAGCTCTGGGGGAAAGGGTGAGGGGCATGGTGGCTAAGCCCAGTGGCAGCTGTGAAGACAGAGAAGGCTGCTGTTGTGGGCGTGTGTCTGTCTGTCTGTCTGTCTGTCTGTCTGTCTTCAAAACAGCTCCCTCCTTCCCTCCACACATACTAGAATAACACGGGGCTCTGGTAAGTGTGCAGGGACCAAGCTCCTGGATGCAGTTCCTTTTAACTTGAGCTGAAATGAGAACATTCAAGAAAGTCTCACTGATTCATGTAATAGTTGTATTTAATACACCCATTGCCCTGAAGCTGGAGGAGGGAGGGGCTGGTTGAGGACCATTCACACAGCTATAAAAACCATTACATTAAACACAATAGAATGGCTAAAATCTAATGTCCCAGACCCACATTAGATTAAGAGTGTCATAACCCTCTTGTTACAACATGAGATTTAAAAGGGAGTCTCCTGAAATGGACAGTGTGACCCCAACAGGCCTGCCATGTGATACCACCCCGTGAACTGTGCTTAGAGGTCCCTGAGGTTTCTGTGGTCCAAACGTCTGCTTCCAAAGCATCGCAAAGCAGGCTATGATCCCTGGAGCCCCATTGCTGGAACTTTTGATTTTTTATTATTTTTAAACATTGTTCTCCGTCTGTTCATTTTTAAGCATAAGCATCACCAGGAAAAAGTGTTACCCATCAACGATTCCTGAGATATGGAAATAGTAATTGAGTCCAGTGACGTTAGAGCAGATAAATTCCCGTGTGAATGGACCAGCATAATGTCTGTACCGTCTGGGACTAGTGAGCCTCTCCGAGCCTCTGTTCCCTCATCTGTAAAATGGGATTGAGAACCTCGCCCTTTGGCAAGGTTGCTGAGAGGGTTAAGTGTGGAAGAAGTCAAGGCACCAGGCACAGCACCAAGCTTCTAGTAGCCCCAGTATGCTAATGACAAGGACATAATGATGATAGATGGCCTGGCTGCTGGGGTTAAGGAGTCTTCCGCATGCTAACAGGAGGTCCAGTTTCGCTTGCAAATAGCTCTGATGCAGAATAAAGAGCAGTAGGTGATCATAGAGGTCTGAGTGATGGGGCCAGGGGCCAACCTTCGGTGGGGTGGGGGTGAGGGGGGCAGGGAGAGCTGAAAGTTCTTTCAGAGTAAAGTGCATATGAGTTGGCCTCAGAGAACATGTGCATGGACTGAACCTTAGAAACAGGGAGGGCTGAGGATGGGACTGCCACACCCAGGGTTCCCAAGGCAGGGGGGTGTCCAGCTGCACTTTCTCACAGCCCATGCTCTGCAGGTTTGAGCTGCCAGGCATCACGTTTGCATATACACCCAGAAGCCCTGTGAGTCTCGGTGTAAGGTCTGGGACAGGGTGGGAAACCTTCTAGGAAAAGTGACAGGGGTGCTTTTCTGGATGGACTAATGAACAGATGGGTGGGTGGTTGGATAGGTGGGTGGATGGGTGGGTGGGTGGGTGGATGGATGGATGGGTGGGTGGGTGGATGGATGGCTAGATGAGTGGGTGGATGGGTGGGTGGATGAATGGGTGGGTGGGTGGGAGGGTGGGTGGATGGATGGATGGATGGATGGGTGGATGGATGGGTGGGTGGGTGGATGGGTGGATGGATGGATGGATAAGTGGGTGGATCAACAGAGCTCAGAATGCATCTGCAAAGGTCGGCTGAGAATAGATATAAAAGATTCTTAAGCCATGGACTTAGAAGAAATCTCTAGCACCTTATGGATTAGCATGGACTCCTAGAGTTAGCAATCCTGAGTTCAAATTTCCTCCTTTAGCTGTGTGACTTTGGTCAAATTTCTCCACTTCTTTGGGCTTTAATGACTTTCCTTTCTGTGCAAACAATGACTCTTGTCTCAGGATATTTGAAGGTTAAATGGGTGAATTAGGACTTCTTGAGCTGTAGATCTGGTGATGGGTACAGAGCAACTACTTCTTTGAATCTGTGTAGTTTGGGGATAACACCCTTTTCCTGTCTCTGGTTCTGTCACATGATGGTCAGGTGTTTCCTACCAGTAGACATCTAGTCAGATGACTGCCCTAGAGAAACTGAGTTGAAGAGGGGCTCTAGGGACTGGGCGCTCTGGGTGCTGGATGGGGTGGCTGAGAGCTGCATGTTAGATAGAGTATCTGTCTGTCTGTGGGTACAGGCGCCCACTCTGGGATCAGTTGACATCTACCCACCTTCTTGTCCTGACAAGTATATCCCATTGTCTAAGGGTCATTGGAGAAGCCCAGCTTGTCTTAGTCTGGAGTTGCCATGTGAGTCCTTGCAATGGGCCTTTGATGGATGACCATAGTCGAAATAGACCTTCCTCCAATGCTCTGCCGCTCACGGACTACTGCCCAAGTCCCTGCCTCTGCAATGAAAGCCTGGTACACCCAGCCTGCTCTCTGTTCACCTTGGGACTCCAAAACCTAGGCGAGAAACCACCTTTTTGCACTCAATCATAACAAGCTGCCTTAATCATAAATTAAGTTATAAGGCCTGTGCCCACCAGACGAGCTAGCAAGACACCTCTTGGCCTTGCCATAAATTAACTCGTTGATCAAATTTTAAACGAATTATAAAAGTTGAACATTGAATCTGGCTAAATTAGGGGCTTTCCCTGTTATTTGAATGAGGTCGAAGCTGCCAGCTTGGAGTTCGGAGCTGTTCAGATTCTCAGCCTAAACTCCTGCAGCCCAAACTTGCTTCCTGTGCGTCCTCACACTTCCCAGAGTTCTCCACTCTAGCTTGTGCCGGCTCCACATCAGCCAAAAGTGTCCCAGTAACTTTCGCAATAGATGGCCTCTCTGAGTGTACTGAGCAGATGGGCTTTAACTTATTAATTTTTAGCTCTTTACAGTAATTCATACAGAAGTTTAGAGACTGGGAAGATGACGCCACACATCCTCAAGCTTCAAGAAAAAAATAGATTTAGAAACTGAATCACTGTACTGTACATGAGATAATCAGGAGTATCACTTGCTAAACTTCCCACAGCTTGCTTCATCTCTGATTTGCTTGTTTCTGGGAAAGTAACAGAAACAAAGGCACCACCCAGAATCTTTGTGTATGAAATTAGACATCCCTCTGGGGGTGGAATGATGAGACGATCATGATGTTGATTTTTTTTGAAGGAAAAAAAGGGGGGGAACTATGAAAAGCCCCTGACATCTCAAAAGCTGATCGTGAACTTTAACACCCATATAGCTTAGAGAGAATGGTCATGATTTTGAAGAGGTCCTTCTGGTTGCTTGGATGCGACCCATCCCCATGTACCATCAAATAGGCCTGGAACACTGTGAACATAGAGCATTGGCAAAGCGGAGAGGCCTTCTCACTCCCAGCCAGCAGTGTCGGAATCCAGCACTTCCCACATGTTGTGGGGAATGGATAAGGAAGAAGTCATGGGAAGCGAAGCGGTGGGGAGCAAGAGCAAGAGTGCCTTCAGAGGGAGAGGCCACCTGTGGGCTGACTGTGTCCTAGTGTCCCTGTGCCACCAGATCCAGCACCTCTCAGCCAGTCCCCAGAGAATGACCATTAGCATTAGCGCCGTCTCTTGGCCGGGTACCATATTAAAAATGACATGGCAGGGGAGATGACTTGAGGCTAAAGAAACAACTCCAGCAGGAGCTTTGAGTGGATTTCACATTCACCTAAGACATGGATGCCTTAAACTGGAAGACAAAGAGATCAATGAGAGTCAGAGCTCTAGGGAAAGAGGAAATCAACCTGAGAAAATGCCCCAAGTGACACATGCGGCCCTCTGAGTTCTTGTGTTTGCACCTTGATGACACCACATAGGGTCACAAAGGTCAGGTGCCCAGTTCCTGACTGTAAAGCTCAGATGCACCTAATGGTAACAGTGGTAGTGATTTAAGGGTGGCATCCATTGTTCTGGCCAGAGAAGATGTTGTGGCCTGAGTGTGAAGTGTCCCCCACAGGTTTATGATTTGAGTGTGTGGTCCCTGACTGGCTGTGCTATGTTGAGGGTTGTGGGAACTCACGGGGTTGGGGAGGGGCGGCTAGCTGGAGCAAGTAGCTCCCTGGAGGTGGGCCTGTAGGTTTATATCATCCCTGGCTACTTCCTGTCTTGTCTTCTGCTTCCTGTCTACCCTGGAGCGAACAGCTTTCCTACACCACCACAAAGTTCTGCCCAGGGTGTGGGATCAAATGCCCAGGGCTTGAAACGTCCGAAACCATGAGCCAAAGTAAAAATGTCCACACCCAAGTTGCCTCTGTCACCCTTGTTCCCAGAAGTGATGGAAGTCAGTAACACAGAAGCTATTTGGTTGTCATTACTACTCCCCGTGGCCAATGTTTGCAGATACGGCCCACCAATGGGCATCAAATTCAAGCGAATGGTCCATGACTGGCATTAAAAACACAATGTAGACATGCATGAGATGTCACTGTTGCTTAGGCATCCAAATTAAATTCCAGAGAGTTTTCTTCCTTTCCTAAGGAATGTAACAGTTACTGGCAGGGATCACTGGTCCTCAAGTGCATTCTCAAAGGATTCTTTTTGTGCTTGCTCTATCCTTCCCCTACAACTTACATTCGGAGTCAAAGGGAGCAGACGCACTCTGAGCTAAAAGCATGAGGCATCTTTCGAAGCAAGAGAGAATGCTGCTGGAGACAGCCATTGTAAACTGGTTCCATTTTATTGTAACCAGGTGCTGCTCTGATACAGGGTGGGTCAAAGGGTGAACCCCAAGTCCTGAAAGCCCAAGATCAAAGGGAAGGCGTCAGTTCTGACTCCTTCACCTTTCCACAATCTCCTTGCCCACTCCGTAGCAGGTGAGCTTCCAGGTAACCCAGATCACAATCGGAGGTCCCGGAACAGAGGAACCCCAGGGAATTAAGTAACACAGATGAAACGGGCTTAATTAACCAGAGGTGGTTTAAGAGGGTGCCAGAGCTGACTAGCCACTCTGCCTGGGGAGACAGAGAGACACAAGGGTTGTTTAGATTAAGCAAACCCCTCTTCAATCAGCCCTTCAAGATAACGAGGAAATGAAAAGACAGTTCATTAATGGTCTCATCAACAGAGCCCGAGCCTTGCCCACATAGGGACAGCTTCAGCCTTTGCTTTTATCTGTCCTTTCCAAGCAAAGCAAATATACTTTCAAAGTTTTTCACTGTGACTCATAGGAAAATTAAGTGCATTTTGCTTTGCAGTCATACACACACACACACACACACACACACACACATGCGTGCACACACACGCACACATGCACACACACACACACACATGCAAACATGAGAGTACATAATCCTGCAGCAAACGTATATAATCATGCTGACCATCCTATAGACACTTTCCTCTGATCCTCTCTTTTCCAGATAAGCCTGTGTTGTTTTTAACGCCAGAGTCATGAACCACTCCCTTAAGTCTGATGCCCGCTTCTGGGTGCAGCTGCCACTGGCCACAATTCATCTGGCTATATCGTCTCTCCCAGAGCATTCCTAGGAAGACAATTTTCTCTGGGTTTTGCCTTTTGAGCTGCTTAGAGCTGGAGCCCAGGATACACTGGGACTGAACTATTGCTACAGGTTATGGTGCTGTAGTCAAGAGTAGGCCCATGAGAGACTTGGGGGTCACAAACATGATGACGGTACACAAATGATGTCTGCCAGCTGAACAGAAGAGAGAGCTGTTAGAAGAAGCACTGAGGAAAAGCCCGATGTGCTGTAGCTGTAGTGGCCATGAGCAGTCACAACACTGGAGCCCTGCAGTGCCCTGCAGTCACGACGCCTTGCGCCTCTGACCTGAGTCCTCTGTCGTGGGAGGAGTTAAGTAGCATCTATTGCCTCTACCCGATAAATGCCACTATCAGCTTTCTCCCATGGTGACATGGAAAACCGTCATCAGATATTACCAAATGTCCCCCAGGAGGCAAAACTGACACCAGCTGACTTGTGGATCAAAAGTAAGGTTGAGTAGAATTGTAACTTGAAAATTAAAATTGTCAATATATAGCATTTTGCTTTAGATTTTTAATTTTCAAAACTAAACTTTAATATACACATTTTATATTATTTAATATATATTAGACAAAGGTCTCCTTGATAAGGACACAGGGTTTCCTGAAGTCAGAGGAAAAGGCAACAACATGGCTCATGGGCACAAGGGTCGGTGGGGTGCGCCGGTGTAAGTGTGCTGGAAGGATCTGGAAACTCTATGTACGGATTACAGTGGCGTTGGGGGTATAGCCACATTCTCTTCCCCAGAGCTTCCACAGAGTCTGGTTAGTTCAAGTTCTGCAGCAAGGCTCCATGCCCACAGTACAAGGATGAGTAAATGAGGATGCTGTTTGCACCATGCATTTAGGAAATCTAGATACAGACTGGTGCATCTTGGGTAGAAGTTTTCCTTCCCGACTGCCTTTTGATCTCTACAGTTTTATGTTTCTATCCACATGGTTTGGGAGAGTCCATGCTCGGCCTAGGACTGAAATGAGAACCTGAGGAGGCTGAACGACATTTCTTATTCGTTGGTCTTACATTTGGTTCAGAGATGGGCCACGAGACCTTCTGAGTTAGTTGCAGACAGACTCTAGTATGGAAGGAGCATAAGTGTTGATAGGACATGAAAGCCTGGACCAATGGGAGCCAGGGTGTAGGTGAGAACACAAAAAGGAGGGAAAGAGTGGACCTGTTGGCTTCAGTAGGAAGCTGGTGCCGCCCAGAACTGCTAACATCACTCGTGATGGCTTCAGCAGGGTCCCCAATGCTGAAATACTCAATAAATTCCCACTTTCGTTGAAGGTAGTTCTCATGGACTTTTGTCCCTCACCAATTAGCCCACACATGGCTAATGGAAGAAAGAATGGCTTTTTGGTCTTTTTTTTTTTTAATTTCCAAGTCAGATCACATTCGACTTTATTAAGGACACTATTCACAAATAAGTGTGGTCTTCCAGGAAGGACATAGGTAGATGGCCATTAACAGTACAAAGACTTTCAAAATCCCTTCTTGGATTGACTATCCAGACCAGAAAGGCGCTGTGTGATGCAATGGAGTCTTCATGCCATGTGCTAATGGGAAGAATGCAGAGCGAGGGCTGACATTTCACACTAGTTAATAAATTCGTAAGCTGACCCTGACATTCAGAAAATGAAAGGAAAATTTATCCATCTTAAGAGTCAGCACCTATGGGGAAAAAGCGAAGGCTTACCACTTGAAAGATATTACTGCAAAGACTAGCTCACCTGACACACTGACGAAAACAATTTCAAGACATCAAGTCCTACAGTGTGGCCAGTTTTGGGGGAGTTGAATCTATTTGAGGGCAGCTTAAGGTGGGCTGTATGGCATGCTGGGAAATGTCACAATATACTTAATACGAAATATCAAAGAAGAGGAAGAAGGGAGTGGATCAGAAGAGGAGGGATGGGAGAAAACAGCTGAGTGAGAAAAGACTGCAGAATAAAGCAAGCAAACCAACAGAAACCCAGAAGTCTGTCTGCCCATGTGCCTCTTGTCCCTGCAGAATATAGCAGATGAGAGACTTGCCTGAAGAAAGATCCCTGCCTCTGCAGAGGGACTTTAATGACAGCATCTGTGGGGTCTGGACGTCCATTCATCTGCCTGAGTCTGAGGTACTACCAGGCAATTACTTGCCCAAACCATTGTCGTCAGAAGCCACCCAGAAACCAGGTTCCTTCTTTTCTTTCTTTCTTTCTTTCTTTCTTTCTTTCTTTCTTTCTTTCTTTCTTTCTTTCTTTCTTTCTTTTTTTGTTTTTGGAGACAGGGTTTCTCTGTAGCTTTGAGCCTGTCCTGGAGCTCGAACTCACAGAGACCCGCCTGCCTCTGCCTCCAGAGTGCTGGGATTGAAAGCGTGTGCCACCGCCACCTGGCCTCCCTCTTTTCTCTCTGCGTCACTTGACCAACATGAAAACTGCTTAGCTGTCTGATGACCCATGTTGAGCTCGTTGGCCAAGGTTCCCAGGGCCTCACCTGATGTATTCCTGCCACTATGACAAAATGGAAAGCACAGAATACACGGTTAGATGGGAGCAGTGCTGGGGTGTCAGTAGGGGGGTTTGCTCCTGAGCAGGACAGCCCCTTCCTTCTTGGACCCCATGTGACCATCCACCTGTGTCCAGTGTGGAAGAAATAAAGCTGGATGTTGTCTGACAGGCAAGGATGAGTGAAGCCATTTTCTCTTTTGGTAGTCTCTCAGAGTACAGGTAGTGAACACGTGGCTGGATCATATCTGGACCTTGTGGTACCCACTGGTTGTTCCCTGAAGTTTGCTGTTCTCTGGGTCCTTGGGCCTGTAGTTCCCAGCCGAGATGTGTGTTCTCTTAAGTTGACATTGATTTTGTGACTTGACGAGAATTACATCATATATAGGAAGGGGGTCTCTTGGGCAAATAGACCGAGAAAAATTGGACAGGAGCTGTATTCATCATCAATAAGTGAACTGCAGTTGCCTTTGTCTTGTTCACACTTGGGCTTAAAGCTGACTCTGTGACAGTGAGCAGAAGATCTTTCCTCTTGGAGCCTCCATCTCCTTATCAAGAGCGTTTAATGACCTCCCTGTCACCAGGGCATTGCCAGGCTTGTACCTGGTATATAGATAAATGGTAGGTACTGCCATAGATTGATCTCTCTCTCTCTCTCTCTCTCTCTCTTTCTCTCTCTCTTCCTTCCTTCCTTCCTTGTTTGTTTTTGAGACAGTCCTGGAACTCACTATATAGACCAGTCTGGTCTCAAAGTCACAGAAATCCACCTGCCTCTGCCTCCTTTGTGCTGAGATTAAAAGGCAGGTGTCACCATGCCCAGAATGCAGGTTTGTTTCATGTGACCTTCTGAGATCTTAGAGATGGCCTTCATTCCTTTGTTGTTCATTCGTTTATTCTTCAGTGGTATATAAAGAATGAAGTCAGCTTGGCATTCAAATATTATTGGCAGGTTAGAAATTACCTGGACAAGCCCCAGAGCCTCTGCTTGCTGAGAGCAGACAAGCACGGCATTTGAGAAGGACTCTGGTCCCCCAGGGATGTGTGCTCATCCTTTTCCCCAACTTAATGTTGGTCCACAAATGTCAAAACAGCCCTGTCTAGGGCTCAACTTCATAAACGATTGGTCAGACAAGTTAGACTCAATCAAGAAAGGCTGTGTAAAGCAGATTAATGACATTTTGATGAACTTTTCAACTCAATTTGAAAGCCATGCTACGTTAAGCACAGTTTCCAATTACCCTCCAGGAGAAACTTTAGGGCGGTTGAGACCCCTATGAAGAGCAAAATGGTCTCTCAGAGAGGCCATGAGCTGAATGACACCCATCTCCTAAGATCCTCATTGCGTCCATGGTCAAGGGTGAAAGCAATGGATTCAACCAGAAATGGTTTTTACAGGAGAGCATTCCAGTTTTGAAGTGTTCAGATGGAAGCACAATTTGGGTTACACATAAAAGTAATTTAATATGACCAAATCAGGAAAAGGGAAAGAGGCTCCTCCTTCTACGAAATGTGACTCAGTTTCCAGTCTCAAGAGGTCATGTTGGGTGTATCAGTTGTTCTCAAACACTCTCAGGTGATGGCATGCATTCACCAAAGGAACAATGACCATGCCCTTCCCTCGCTGGACTCTACAGCCCCCTTGTGATGGGACGGTCTGCTTTCCACGTGGTTGTGAAGTCATTAAGTAAAGTGGGATTTGATCTGATATATATCTTTAAATGATCTATTTAGGTGCTAATAAGTCAACTTGATTTCCAGAATAACAATGAAAGAGGAAGAATCAGATAATTTTTTTCTTTCTAATTTGGACCTGGAAGAAGTGGCTAACTGAGCACTTCATTGCCAGTGGGGAATCAGACTCATCAGACTCCCTTATATCTCATTACTTTGGCTTGGCTGGTGTTTTCCAATTCAGCAAGGCAGAGCAGAGAGAGAGAGAGAGAGAGAGAGAGAGAGAGAGAGAGAGAGAGAGAGAGAGATGTGAGGCAGCTTTGGGACAATGATGTCAATACCAGTGATGTCCTTGCTGAGGCTTCTACAAAATCACAGCTCATGCCTGAAGTGAGCTTCTTAAAGGACCACAGGAGGAATACATTACAATTTTGTTAAAGACCATTCTAGTGTGCACAGGAAAGTTACAAGGAGAGTATACATGCTTCCTGTCCCCACACATGGAAAGCTCTGTTATCAACACCATCAACACAGCCCACTTGAGTGGTCCCTCTGTCACAGCCGGTATTCAGACATTGACATATGATCACCGTCCATCTTCAGGGTCACTCTTGGTGATGTGTGTTCTGTGGATTTGATCAACTGCATACTGATAGCTGTCTAGACCCTTACGATATCACACAGGCAATTTCCACTGTCCACATCCCCTGTGTGTTGCCTGTCATACCTCCATCCCCCAACCCTTGGGACCCGGAGAGCTGTAGCTCCTCAGTGGTCTTGTATTTGCAGGAATGTTACAACGTTGGAATTGTATAATACTCCACATTGAGCCTCCCCTTTTGTTAGTGTTATGCCTTTAAGGCTCCCCAAACCGTTTCCTGGCTTGCATGCTCATTTTTTTTTCAGCATATGGTGCATTTTTTTCTTAATAAACACTAAGAATCTTCTGAAATGTGTTTCCCTTCCCAGAAACTTATTTTTCCTTATTCGGCCAGCAATATCTTGCTGAAATGCATCCAACTTCTGCTTCTGACCCTCTATGCTGAGAAGCCCTTCTCTCATCCTCAGTATCTCTCTCCTCCCTGTGCCTGCTAAAGCAGAAGGTAAAATGCAGGTGTTCACTAAGCCAGTTCAGAACCCATGTGAGTGGAACAGGCTGGTCATATGACAAGGTCATACCCCTGAACTGAAGTCCCCAAATCCAAGATGCTCTGACACTCCAACTTTGCTGTAAATTACTTTTACTAAAACCTATTCTAACATGATCTTAGGTTAGCAGCAAATTCTGCTCTGGAAGGATTACAGTTCTTTAAAGCCTTTATTCCACTCACATAGTGTGAATACTCATGATTTTTACTATAATGTGATTGGTTATGGCCAAGACACCACCGGAGGAGTGAGGTGGATAAGGCAATAGACATATCTACTCTCCTGATCATTTGTGATATTAAAAATGTGAATTCCGTATTCCTTCACAACCTCTGACTCGTATAATCTTTCCAGCCCTTCTTCCTTGATGATACCTGAACTTTGAGGGGTAGGGTGTGGTATAGACATCCTATAGAGGACTGAACACCCTGTGATCTTTTAGTCCCCTCATTTTGACCAGTTGTGAGTCTGAGGGTTGAGAGCTGCATTCATCCGTTGATACAATGGTAAATATTTAGACGGCTGTTGAACATGCTCTCTACTGAGTGTGCAACAGTAGTAAGTTTTTCCCTAGGGCCTATGGCCAATCAAGCCACAGGTTCTTGGCCCAGTTAACAGTACTAAAGCATGAGTTCTATCTTCTGGCGCCTGCCCTGGATAGAGTCAGAATGTGTCTTCATGCCACTACTTCACCAATGGGTGTATCTTTCCAGGTCTTTTGTTGTTGAGCCTCATGGGAATTGCAGCTGGCTAAAACCATTGAAGAAGTTTCTGCCTCAGAAGCCTGCATAGCACCTTCCAGCACCGTGAATGCTAGCCAGCAGGGATGAAGCACCCAGCTCAATACCAGCTTGAGTTCTCCACACTCTAACACAGCTCAGCACCAGCTTGATCCTCCGTATGCTAACACGCTGTACCTTCAGCGACAGGGTCTTACTTGCAAGTTCTAGTTGGCAGCCAAACACAATGACAACAAACTTCGTTGTTGTTTTGTTGTTGTTGTTAGAGGTTGACAGGACTCCTGGCCAACAAGCAGAAGAGAGGCAGCTCGTATCCGTCACTAGACTTTTTGTTATGAGCCTATGGCATCTGGATGTGAAAGGTGTTATCCCTGTAGGTTGTGGAGGAAGGCTGCCAAGCAGTGCTTTCTAGATGTGACAGGCCTGTTGCACAACATAAAATCAAGGCAGCTGTGACTGTGCCCACAGAAAACTTCCAGGACGAGTGGGGGAGTCTCCTATGTCCCGCCCATAACTGAGGAGTTCAACTACTGGGAAGCAGAGGGTTAATTTTCTTTAGGGACTCAACTCCTGCTAGATTGCCCATGCCCTAATGGATGGCCCTAGACCTAAGCACAGACTTTCAGTACTAAATGGGCCCAGTGACCAAAAATAAAATAAAATAATGCGCAGAGGCTGGAGAGTTGGTTCTGTAGTCAGACCACTTGTTGCTCTTGCAGAGGGCCCAGGTTTGGTTCTCAGCATCCACGTGGTGGCTCACAAACACCTTCAACTCTAGTTTCAGGGACTCTTGTGCCCTCTTCTGACTCCCTCTAGGACACCAGGCATGCATGTGATGCACATATATCCATGCAGGCAGGCATGTGGTGCACATATATACATGCAGACAGGCATGCATGTGGTGCACATATATGCATGCAGGTATGCATGTGGCACATATATATACATGCAGGCATGCATGCATGTGGTAAACATATATACATGCAGGCAAAACACTCATACATACAAAAGAAAAATTTTAAAGAGTACTTAAAGTTGGGAGGAGGAAGTGCTAGGCGGTCTGAGAGAAGCTAGAGAGGAGAGGGGAAAGTAGATTTGATCAAAATATCTATAACTGTCTGAAACTATAGAAGTAGTTTCAAAATAAATACATTCATAAATCTGTTTAAACCCCAAAGTTATGGTGAAGAGTCGCAGAACGGTGTAGTAGAAGTGGGGCAGACTTTGGGAAAATGAACTTTTCCCTCCACAAGGCTCCATGCAGCTTCTTTTAAAAGAAGCTTAAAGAAAATACGTGATATTTTTCTGTCCCCATGTTTAAAATCCATTCATGGCTCCTGTGCTGGCTAGTAGTGACTGTCAGCTTGGTGGGTTTTGGAATCCCCTAGGAGATGCCCCTCCAAGTGTATTTTTGAGGTCCTTTAGAATCAGAGAGAGCACTGACCAGGGAACCACCATAGGCAAACAGAGTGAAGAAACAGCCATATACAAACCAGGAAGAGGTCTCGCAAGAAGCCCCCTGCTAGCATTGACCTTGCATTGCTGCCCCTCGAATGTTAAAAGCTAAAGCTGTGTGGTCTGCTATGGCATCCTGATTGCACCCTTCTCTGCTCCCAAGCCAGGACTCCACATGGACAGCCATCACTGTTATCATCTGATGCAGAGCTATCGGTGATCCCCAGGAAGCCTTCGGCCGATGCTGTAGGTAGTGCCTAGCAGTTACGGCTCTTTATCATGTTGTTATGGTCCTTCTATATTCTCGTGAGCCTAGACATACTTTGCTTCATTCTTTCTGGACGGAAGTCTCTTGGAGTCCTCACTCATGGGATTGAGTTGCTTGCCTGGCTATCATGGAAGGAACAACTCAGATCAAGACCATAGGCAAATTCACTGTCCCTTATACAATTTTTTGGCTTATCCTTCTCAGAACTCAGGACCGACTCAGGGAAACTGTAGACATCCTGAGTGGTAAGGAACAGAGCGCTAAAAGCCAGCTCCACACTCCCAGGTTCTAATCCCAGCCACTCCACTCAAGGTTTCAGGTCCTCAGCTGTAAATGGAAATTATACCCCAGCCTTCTTCACTGCATGGGCATGAGGCATGTGTGCACTGACGCTCACTACTTAAACAGATGACACGGGACCTTACCGCACCACACTGTCTGCCGCTTCTTGTTAAGCAACAGGACCGACTTTCAATTCGTAAACATCTCAATGTATTTAACACAAGGGCAACTGTGGGATTCAGCTGCACACACCCTTCTGTTGCTGGGTCTACAAAGGGATGCAACGATGCAGTAATACTCCATGTTGGGATACATATATATATTTTTAACACAAGTTTATTGTGTCCAGAAGGGAAGAGCGCTTACTGGGCCCGACTGGCCAGATGTCCTGATGTGTGTCAGGGGAAAGGAAAGATTCTTCTGGCAGGATCCCCGCTTCATACCACAGTTAAATTTCTGCTTCTCCAAGAGCAGGTTTCTCCTTAAGGGGCTTTGAGTTTTCTTAGTGACATGACAATAGAGTGCAATCTTTTTTTCTCCTCACTCTTCTCATCTGTAAAATGGGGATAACTTTAGTGGCTAATTCAAGAAGTGTCTGTGAAAATTAAATGAGTTGATCCACCTAAAAGGCTAAGAATGAGACACAAAGATCCAGCACCTCTGGATGGCCAGTCTGCCAGCCATCCTTGTGTGGTGCCATGTGAACTAAGAAGATGATGGCACAAGGACTGGGCTGTCGTCGGGGTCTTGTAGCGCTGCTGTCGTGGGGGCCTTGCGTTTGGGAGTTGTTTCAAGAACTGACCATTTTCAATTTTAAGTTCCATCCCTCCCCTGCCCTCTGCTAACCTTAACAATGCCCTGAAATGTGCCCCGAGATTGTCACAGGATAAACGCTTTTATCATGAAAAGTTGGGCTGGAGAAAGCACTGGGCTGTGCTTTCTCCCCGCCGCTTTCCTGGGCCCCGGGATTCTGTCCACACTCCCACAAAGGGGGAGATTATCCGTCTCTGTGAGGGCTTTAAATCCTACAAGCCGGCCATGCAAGTGACCAGTATCAGATTATGATAACAAGATCATGTTCAGTTATAAAAACAAGTGTTGAAACTTTTCTCATGTCACTTTTCCCGGGGTCCCTTCTGAGAGGAGCTCAGCTCATTTGAAGGCTGCACTTTGAACTGAATTCATGGGGATATCTGCATAAGAAGATTTGAGGCTGAAGAATGGTTGTCATTGCTTCCACCCATTAATATGCCTCCTAACTTGCCACATTGTAAGCCTATTGGCAGCGCACAAAGGGCTCAAATTCAAGGACAGTTATCCTAAGGCCATTGTACTGGCTTCAATTCCCGGAATATGTTCACTCAAGGAATACAGTTGTTACAATTAGATATTTTTCATGAAACATTATAAAGAACTAATGACAACCAGAAGCACAATACTGCAACCGCCACCAAAAACCACTCAGATCCCCGTGAGCTGGCACTCCCTGTTCTCCCTCTCCCCAACCCATAATCTCTTCCGCACTTCTTTTCCTGGATGTAGCCAGCTGGTGATGGATAGAGATCTCGGAAACACGGGCACATTTATCCTACTCCCTAAATTTAAATAAAAAGCAAAATGAAATCAGCAGGTCTCGGCAGAAGAGAGAAGCCCACATCACTTGCATAAGTTGTGGTTAATTTAATCCCGTTTATGAAAAACGTCACACTGTCACCTCCAATGGGTACGAGGAGGTGATATTTTACAGTGTTTATGAATCGTTTTGCCGGGAGAAAGCTTATCTCTTTTCAGAGGTGGAAAAAAAAAAGTGAGCAAATCTAGGAAAACTTAAAATGGGCAGAAAGTGGTGCTGTGGTTGTTGATATTTAGGTAGCTGGGAGTAAGGTTGGAGGCAATGTCCCATTGACTGTCCCCTACTCTGGGGGCAATTCGCAAAAGGAGAGGATTCTGAAGAAGGCAGATTATTCAGCTGGTCTGGAGTGGCCACAGGGACTTTCTCAGAAACTAGGTCCTGCAACAGCCTTTCCAGTGGGGTGTTTGTGGGTTGCATGTCCAGGGACGCCTGGGACTGGGGACATTGTTCCAGCATTGTTCAGCTCTGGCTCTGCTGGCCATTGTCACGGGGGCCCATCAAGCCCCTGGCCTGAGCACCCGTTGTATTTTTCTCACTCTATGGCCCTCAGAAAAGACATCAAAGACCAGAGAGATGTGCTTTTCGCTTTGTTTGGTGTCTGATTCTCAACACGTGGTTTCCAGGGCCAAACTTCGGCCCTTTTAACCTATTCTGCTCAGCTTAGGCCTGGGCTATATTTGAGCATTAGGGAAACTATAGTAACCGGTAATCTGCCTGCTGCTGAAAAGAAACTATGTATCTTGTCACACAAGAGCTGTCTACGATCACCAAAACCCTTCAGGGGCTCCCAGCTTTCTTCCCTGGGGCTCAGGCTGTGGCACTGAAAAGGCGTCAAACTCTTTGCCTATCTGCCACTGAAGACCCGTGTTCATGTTCATTTATATTTAACAAACACGCCTTTGTCCCGTCCAACATATCAGCATTTGATTATCTATTACAAATGTTTTCATCAAGTCACAAATGAGACCCTATAACAAAAGAGGGAGGAAAAAAAAATCTTTGGTGCAGCCCAGGGCTCGAAGAGAGTTGGATTTCCCCGGTGTGCTGCTTGCTCTCTTTGACACGTCAAGCAGGACCTAGAGCATTCAGCTCTCCCGGAGGGAAATGTACGGGGGTGGGGGGGTGTTCCTCAATGCGGGATCCGACTCTGGAATGCAAACATCTAAGTCCCGCCTCTAGCTTTTACTGCTGTGCAAACCTGAAGGAGTCTCTTGAGGTCTCTGAACTTCTTGTTAAAGGGGGGATAATGATAGACCCTACAGGGAAGGCCTGTTGGGAGGATTAACTGAGCTAATCCCTATGAGCGCACAGGACCTGGACCATAGCAAGGTCTCACAAGGGGCTGGCTACAAGTGTTATGTCATAGCTAGATAGCACAGTGGGCTAGGTAGAGCCACCGTGGGTGAATCTAAAGTCCAAGTGGATACATAATTGCAGTAACTATTACTATCTTTACCAATGAGACACCTCATTAGTGAAACACATGCTCATTACAAGGCAGAAGTGAGGGCACAGTCAGTGAAGAGTCATGGACTGTGGTTCTCCAGAACCAGAGTCTGCAGTGAGGCGGAAGAGGTAGGTAGCATCTGCCATCTCAGGAGGGGCAGGGTCTCAGGGTTATGCACATGTAGCTTGTATGAGCTAGGTATCTGGCGTGCCCAGCCTTTAATCCACACTGCTTCTGAAATTGACATTGATTGAAGTTTGGTCCTGCGCTTCTGCAGTGCAACATCTGAGACTTTATCCTCAAGACCATGTGAGCTCCCTGCACGTGCTCTGCAGTAGAAGTCCCCTCTCTATTTTTTCATGCATCATGGACATCTTTCCCTGTTAAAAAGCAGGGCTGGGAAGATGGCTCCGTGGTTAAGAGCACTTCTTGTTCTTGCAGAGGACCCAGCTTGGATTTCCAGCACCCATGTTGCTGCTTAAAACCAAGTCTCTAACTCCAGTTCCAGGGGACCTGACACCCTCTTTTCTCCTCTGTAGGCATCAGGCATGCACATGGTGCACACACATGCATGCAGCCAAAACCTGCACATAAAATTAGAAAAAAAAAAACCAACAATTAGCCTACAAAGGAAAGATACAGACCATGTCTCTTTATTGTGCCATTCTTCCTTTTAGAAGGACTCACTTTTCAGGCTCAGTAGGTGGAGATGCCTGCTACTAAACCCGAGGACCTGAATTTACCTCTCAGAACACACATGGTAGATGGCAAGAACTGGTCCCCACAAGTTGTCCTCTGACCTCGGCATGCACTGTGTAGGGGCTGGGTGTCAGAGAAGGCTACAGGGGGGCACTGGGCTCCCTGGAACCAGAGGTAAGGATTGCTTTTAAACCACCATGTAAATGCTGGAAACTGAACCTGGGTCCTCTGTGAGAATATCAACGGCTCCTAACCCTGGAGCAATTCCCTCAGCCTCCGAATATCAGCTCTTTGTTAGTTAATACAGAAATGAGAAGTGATTGTGGTTATGATCTGGGTGCCTCCTAAGCCACTACAGGTTTTTTTTTCTTTTTCTTTTTCTTTTTTTGTGTTCTGTAGAACAAATAATGGCTCTTGTCTTATGGTCGTCTTGCTGTTATGAGCCCAAGCAAGGACTCTCATGTGGTATCAGTATTTCAATATCACACGGTATCATCTTTTCAACAATCATATGGGGCAAGTAGAAAACAGAATCCTCTCCATCTCCCAGTTGGAAAGCAAACTGTGGTGTCATTAAAGCCATGAAGGGGCAGAGTCCAGATCAGAAGAGCGCCATCTACTTCCTGTTGTGTGAACACATGGGTCGGTACAGGAGCACAGCGGGAATGGTGCCCAGCAGCGCCTGGTATAGGGACCTCTCAGTCTGACATGACACTGCACTTGAGACAGCTTTCTCTGTTGGTCTCTGAGACGCCTTTCCATTTTAGCAGCAGTATAGTATTCCACCTCAGGAACGCCTCACCCTGCATTTAGGTTGCCTTTGGTTTGCTGCTTGGACAGACTCATCGTGAGAACTTAGTCAAGGGCTGGTTTACGATCCCTTAGCAAGTTAAACTTCAGCAGCTGCAGTTTGGAAGGGAAGACAACCCGGCCCCTAGCAAAATAATAAGAACAACAATAACATAGCCTTTATTTTATTAAGAGTTTTACCTGGGGCTAGAGTCAAGGTTCAGTGTTTTAGAGTATATCCTGCTTTTGTAGAGAACCTGGGGTTCAGTTTTCAGCACCTTAATCCAGCAGCTCATACCCCCCTCTAACTGCAGCTTCAGGGATCTAACGCCCTATTCTAACCTCCTTGGCACTTGCGTGAGTGTGTGTGTGTGTGTGTGTGCGCGCGCGCGCGCGCACATGCATGCACACACACAGAACATAATTAAAAAGAGATCTTAAGGAACGGGAACTTTTTACATGCTGAGCTACACAACTATGCATGCTGAACATATCATGTCACTCAAACTTCAAAGCAAAGATCTTCAGGCCCATTGTACAGATGCGGTAAATGAGGCTCCAAGGGAAGTTGAACAACTTGCCTCAGAACATAACACAACATGGCTACAGTCTCCCTCTTTTTTTTTTTGTTTTGTTTTTCTGTTTTATTTTGTTTTTCAAGATAGGGTTTCACTGTAGTTTTTGGAGCCTGTCCTGGAATTAGCTCTAGTAGATCGGGTTGACCTCAAACTCACAGAGATCCACCTGCCTCTGCCTTCCAAGTACTGGGATTTAAGGGGTGTACCACCACCGCCCGGCCCTAGAGTCTCCCTCTTAACCAGGGAAGAGTTAACACATGTCAAGGATTTTGAAGGACTAGAAGGAGGGAGAGGCAGTTGGCTGCGGCTAGCCTAGGCTCCTTGCCTGTGGGCCTCACGCTTATTTCCCTACCCCTTTCTTCCCTTTTGAAGTTCCTAACTGCAGCCACATCGAGGAGGCTGTCTTTGCACTTAGTCCTGGACTCCAAAGGCAAGTCAGCTGCCTGAATTGCTTTCCCAGCGGCCCCGCACCCCCTGGCAACTGGCTGCCGTCTGCTTTTGACAGCTTGGCATATTTGGTCATTTACTGGGTGCATGTGAAGATCAAATGGGTTAAGATTCTTCTCTTTAAACAGCAGGGAAAAGAACATCAAAAAGGTGTACATTTCATTTCCCCAGTTTTGATTAAGTCAAGCATGAAATGAAATGTAATACCCTCAAGTGGCTGTGACCAGGGTTTACACCATTGATGTCGTTACTTCTGCTTCAGGGGGTCCAATCAGCCCTGGGCAGGGGAACGAGCTGACAGAGTTTTAGGGTGGCCAGATGGACGGGGTTTACCATGGTTGAAAAGGCAGCTTAGTGCTTGCCTCTTCAAGCCAACTGTGTGAAATTCTGGTGTGGCCCCTTCCCCTCCTGACTCTCCCCCTCCCCGCACAGCCTGGCCCCCTCACCTCCCTCTCTCTGGCCTTTCAGGCCTGGTAGCACTGAGACTGCTGTAGCCTGCTCAGGGGAGGGAGGGTCACATTGTCCAGTCCAGAACTGCTCCGCCTGCAGTTCCTCCTGCAGTGACAGGCGATAGGACTCCCTCTGCCCCTCTGTCTTCTGGGGTAGGCTTGGCACAGAAGGAAGACTTGAGTCCCCCATAGCTGTCTCTAGATTCATGAACAAATTATTGTTGCATGGAGCATGATGGGGATCCCTGGGTCCCAGGCACAGTTGCAGATGATGTAAACCAAGCTACCTGGCTCTATTTGGTCTAGAAAAATCCTACGAAGTTAGCCCAGAGTGTTAAAAAAAAGATTCGAAGCCTGTTGTGGTGGTGCACACCTGTAATCCCAATACCTGGGAGTCTGAGACAGGAGGATCGTGAATTCAAGGTCAGGCTACGCAGTGAGACTCTGTCTCCAAAAGAAGAAGGAAAACAAGAGGAGGAATGGGAGGAGCAGGAAAATGTAAAGGCAGCCAGCCTCTAGAATTGTATCTGACTCAGCAAGAAAAGCGGCAAGTCAGAGCCAGACAACCTTTGACTAGTTAGAAAGAAGCCCCTCTCTTGGCCCAAGGCCCACGCTGTAAGGCCTTTGGGAAGAATTCCTGCATTCAAGCGAGCTAGCACTTCAAAAATACAATGCAACAATCCTGCAAGATCAAATTTAGGAAATGTTTAATTGAGTATCTAAGGAGGCAGGAGGAGGGCCAGATCTCTTCCTTGACAATGTCCGAACTACAAATAACAGCTCAGAAGAATTGTTCCTTCTCACTAACGCAGAACCCACAGTGATGAACAACAGAAAATTCCTTCTGAAGACCTTGGAGCAAAGACTACACTTAACACCAAGGGCTTTATATAAAAGTGCTAGACGGTGAGCTGGGCGCCCACAGATTCAAAGCTTTGGGGCCCATACACCCTGAAAACACGTCTTCAGCCACAGCAGGACTTCCTAATCAGGATTCTACAACAAAAGTCCTACAAGTGTGTATGGGGGCTGCCAGGGAGCACAGACTGAGAACAACCCATTTCCCAGAAGGTTCTGTCCCTGGCTCTGCTTAAAGCTGCAAGGTCTCTTCCAGCCGGAGGAGAGTAGCGGGGTGCTGGGGAACTTAATAGAATCCCTAAGGCTACTAACAATCCTCTGCCATTGAACTGCGTTAAGTAGATATTGTGGTGGGAGAAAGCTAAATAGGGCTCCATCCCCCTCTTTCGGCTTGCAGCCCAGCCAGACCGTTTTTATGGTCAGCACCATTGTTCCCTCACTCCCCAGGTTAGCTTTAAATTGCAAATGATACCCTGAAAAGGAGTGTGTGTGTGTGTGTGTGTGTGGTGTGTGTGTGTGTGTGTTCTGTTCTTTTCTTCTCTTCTCCCTTGCTCTCCTTTTTTCCTCTCTCTAGTCCCCCCTCCAAAAAAAAAAAAAAGTGATCCTCGGAAAGAAAATCATTTTAGGCCATAAGGAAATGAAAGGCATTGTTAATACAGCTCGGACCGTAGCAAATGAAATACATCACGGAGCTGAGACCTGTTTTATTTTGGAGCTTTGGAATGTGGTCCACATGAGAACATAAACAAGGCGGAATCTGCAGGAATTAATAGGCCGGGCTTGACATATTTCTCTTTGTTTGAAGCCGAACAGGCGAGGACTGCTGTGTGGGAGGAGGAGAATCTTATTTGATTAAAAAAAAATCCAATAATTCAGTTGATAGGAGGAGTGTATGTGGCCACCCCTCTCGGTACCGGCCTGAAGAATCAATGGCCCGACGGCCATCCACCTCCTGAAGTCTCCTCACTGGCCATGATCAAAATGCTTATTTAAAAAAAAAAGAAGAAGAAGCAGCAGCAGCGGGGCGGGGGGGGGGGTCTCCATAGGATTGTTTGCATCCTGCAAAGTGCTTCTGTGGCTGACACGAAAATGCTGGGAGCTGGGAACCTATTCCCAGGCAGCGGCCCTCTCTGTCACCTCGGTGGGTGAATAATTGTGCCTTTCGCATATGTCCTGTCATCAGCAGCAGGAATGAGGGGGCCCCAAGGACCGCCCTGGCAGCACGGGCGTTGCACCAGCAGAGTAAATTAAAACACGGATTAGAGCAAGCGTGATTGGGGGTGACAAGCAGGGCGGACACAGCCGCGGAGTGAGCGCCTTACCCATATGGTCCTAGGTAAGCTTGTGCCGCCGCCGCCGTCAGCGGCTTGCTCTCCCCAGCCTGCTCCAGCTATCTGTCGGGAGGGGGCACATTTTCTGGAACTGTGAAAATTAGTTTCCCTTCTCTACAAGTTCAGAAATAGCACCAGCTGTGCCAAGGTACTACAGGTCTCTGCGGTAGTATACGGGCAGGATAAGACACCCCAGTCTTCACCAGAAGGGCAACCAACCAATAGGCTGGCCCACACCTTTTGAATGTGTTTGCTTTGAATTCGGGAAAACGATTTCAAGGGGCCTCAGGCATGGAAAGCGGGACAGTGCTGGAGCCAGGACCAACAGGCGTCTATGCAGGTGGATCTTCACACTGATATTCAGTAAGGCCCGGCCAGACTTATTAGCATGCACCAAGGTCAAAGATGCTGTGTCCATGCCTGGGTAGACGACACCCTAAGATGTTCATTAGGGTCCTGTGGGTCAGTGCAATTTAGTCTACTTTCCTTTTCTAAGTTGTTGCCATAGGGCAGAGTTCTGTCCCCTCGACATGCCTCAGACATGCCTCATAGACTAGCAGCATCCCCAAGTGTATCAGACTCCATGCCAAGACTAGGTTTGGTCAACTCCTCCCGTTCTACCAATGAGGAAGCTAAGAAAATGTCAGTCATTTGCTTGAGGTTGTGTGCATATAAGAAGTGGGATGAGGGCGGGTGGTGGTGGCGCACACCTTTAATCTCAGCACTCGGGAGGCAGAGGCAAGATGATCTCTGTGAGCTCGAGACCAGCCTGGTCTACAAGAGCTACTTCCAGGACAGGCTCCAAAGCTACAGAGAAATCTTATCTCAAAAAGAAGAAGAAGAAGAAGAAGAAGAAGAAGAAGAAGAAGAAGAAGAAGAAGAAGAAGAAGAAGAAGAAGAAGAAGAAGAAGAAGAAGAAGAAGAAGAAGAAGAAGTGAAACACTCTTCATTGACCTCTATAGTGACAAAGGATGCTGTCAATCTCCAAGACACTCCATTCAACTTGGTACATATGGATCTTGTGTGGCTACACTTCCACATAGCGAAGGGCAAGAGCTCACATGTAAGTACATCAGAATCACAGCTTCTACCTGGTAGACTGCAGCCCCCCCCGCACCCCACCCCATAGATCCCCAAGCCTGCAGTAAGAAGATAAGGAAATACCATGAAAGAGCTTGTTTAGAGGAGGTAAGGACTGAATCTTCCAGACTCAACTGCTGGAGTCGTGTCTGTTGCCTCATGGAGATCAATAAGGATTCCACGGTGCTCAGAGATGGACTTGTGACCGGTCTCAGATTCCATCAAAAACATCACCTGCACATACGCTCACACACACACACACACACACACACACACACACATGCACACACACACAGGGAGGGAGGGGGTGCAGGTCTGCCTTCTTGCTTGCTCAGGGCTAACTTTTCAGAGACTGCTCTGTTTTTATTCCATTAAAGCTCCACGTCCGACCGGTCAGCAAAGCACAGTAGCCCCTGCTGCTGCTACCAGGCTGCCATCGCTCCTCAGGTGGGTCATGATTGGAAGCTTCTCCCCAAGTCTTCTGCTTTATGCTTGTCTCTCTATCACAGCCTTTAAATCAGTGGTTCTCAGCCTGTGGGGGTTGTGACCCCTGGGAGGGGGGCGGGTGTGTCTAGCAACCCTTTCACAGGGGTAGCATATCAGATATCTGGCATGTCAGATATTTACATTATGATTCATAACAGCAGTGAAATTACAGTTATGAAGTAGCAACAAATGTTTTATGGTTGGGGTCACCGCAACGTGAGAAACTGTATTACAGGGCCACAGCGTGAGCAAGGCTGAGAACCACTGGTTTAAATGGATCCAGAATCCCAATCCAGAATCCCAATGGCTTCTCATGTCACTCAGAGAAAAGTTGAAAAATTCCTTGGTTACTTCTGTTTTCCCCCCTTCATATTTTTGTATTTAATGCTTGGTGAATCTCTCTCTCTCTCTCTCTCTCTCTCTCTCTCTCTCTCTCTCTCTCTCTCTCTCTCTCTCTCACACACACACACACACACACACACACACACACACACACACCATACACTTGCTGATGGTTCCTCTTTCAGGGGCTGCTCTTCCCTTGAACAGATCATATCATCACTCCTTGCCTCCGGGTCTCTTCAACACCACCTCATCAGGGAGATTTCCTTGGCCCTTCTGGAAGAAGTAGCTTTTCCTTCCCACATCCACTCACTCTTTCCTGGCATGCATCATGTCCCTCCCTAGCATTATCACCCAGAGCCTAGGTCCTAGGCTTTATCTCTTTTATCTGCTGCTGCATCCTAGAACTTGAATCAGTGCCTCACACATAAAATGTGCCCAGGAAAACAGAGCTGCATGCAAAAGACGCTCTGACTGTCTGCATAGCTTCAGTTCCTACCACCAGGAAGCTGTCTCTCTTCTTCCCTCTCCTTTCCTCAGGCAGTCATTTGAGAGACACCCCTGGAGGCCACACCTGTATAGGCTGCTCCAGGCCCAAGGCCGCGTCTTGGATGAGCCACTGTCCTTACAGTTAGAGCTTTCTCTCTACAGGTTCCCCAGCCTTTCTTCCTAGCTCCCTGGACCACACTGGATGTGTTCCTGCTCTCTGGGTCTTCTACCAGATACCCGCTGAGCTTTTCCTGTGTAGTTTTCATGTTCTAGGATATTCTTCTCCATCCCGCCCCCCTCTCCAGTCTCTTTTGTAGCTCTTGTTCACCTCCTGAACTTGTGCTTGAGTAAATAAACTCAGATAGATACACCCACCTCCTTCTCCATACACGCAGCCATTTCGAAGTCTCTGGGGGACAGCAACACCTGGAGATGGAAATAACAGTGAAAGCTCTAGATTTCAGTCGGCCTTCTGGAAAACTCCTGTGGTTGCTTCCTTTTGTTCTGGAACAGGAAGGAAAAGCTCAGAAGGCTCACTGACCAGCCAGGGCACTTGCATGGCAGCAGTGAAGCTGGATGACAGCATGGGAGCTCCTCTCTCTGTGTTCCCCCCCCAACCGTGTGTGTGTGTGTGTGTGTGTGTGTGTGTATGCATACATGCAGCTTGATGTAACCCACAGCAGGCAGTTTGTGTGGGCAGAGAGGGTGTGTGTGGTGAGGGCGCTAGTCTCTCAGATTAGAGATAAAGGTCTGGCATGTGAAACTCCTTTGTGCCTGCTTACCCTTTGCTGCCTGAACCACAGGTCTGGGATCCTCTCAAGAGATGGGGTGGGGTCCTGAACATGCCCTTCATGCAAGGCTTAGAGGGAGAAGGTAAAACAGGCGCCATTGAGCAAAACCTATGCCACTTACTCGCAGAGGACCAGGCTAGGCCTGGCTAAACAATGCACACGGGCTGGCCAGCGTTACTGTTTTCTGACTCTAGATTTGTAAACTTTAGCCTTTGGGTGTCTAAATGAAAAAAGAAGAAGAAGAAGAAGAAGAAGAAGAAGAAGAAGAAGGAGAAGGAGAAGGAGAAGGAGAGGGAGAGGGAGAGGGAGAGGGAGAGGGAGAAGGAGAAGAGGAAGAGGA
>PVIU01007082.1:0-94915 GCA_004026605.1 Ondatra zibethicus | reverse complement strand
CTCCATAGAGAGTTCCAGGCCAGCCTGGTCTCCATAGAGAGTTCCAGGCCAGCCTGGTCTCCATAGAGAGTTCCAGGCCAGCCTGGTCTCCATAGAGAGTTCCAGGCCAGCCTGGTCTCCATAGAGAGTTCCAGGCCAGCCTGGTCTCCATAGAGAGTTCCAGGCCAGCCTGGTCTCCATAGAGAGTTCCAGGCCAGCCAAAGCGCCATGGTAAGACCCTGTACCCTGCTCACCCCCCAAAAACCCCAAAACAAATAGTAAGTTTCAGTAATTCTAGATATCTGTTCATTATTGCATCTTAGTTTGAGGTTAACATAAACACAGACGCCTCAGGTAAAAATATATAAATGAAACCAATCATAGAAGAGCAAATATAGTCAGTCAAGTGCAGATAAGTTCATAACTGTCATAAAAAGTGAGAGGAGGGAAAAGAACGTTAGCTGGGAAGTGACAAGAGTGGGCTCTGTTGGAAACTGCCTTCCTCCCTGACACTGTCTCTTTCAAGTTAGAGGATATTTTTAAAATTTTATTTACTTATGGGTTTTTGTTGTTTTTTGTTTTTGTTTTGATGTATGAATGCTCGCTCTGTCGGTATGCCTGCAGGCCAGAAGAGGACATCAGATCCCATTATAGGTGGCTGTGAGCCACCATGTGGGTGCTGGGAATTGAACTCAGCACTCTTAACCTCTGAGCCATCTCCCCAGCCCTTAAAGGACATTTCTATGATAAAGGCTTTTATAGGCTCATATTAATGGAAAGGTTTCGGCTAGGCTGGAGGGAGAAGAGCTATAAACACAGGAAGGAGATGGAAGCCGAGCAAGTGGATGGGAAACAAAACGAAAGGCTGGTGGGATAGCCCAGCATAGCTCAGGTATAATCTCACCAGTAGAACATTCTAGCCTTGGCTATTCCTATGAACATTTCATCTGGGAAAAACAAAGTTGATCACAAGAGCTGGAGAGGCCTCTGGATGTGACTGTATCATGGCAGCTACTCAGTCTGCCATTGGGTTCCCTGTGGCTCTGACTGCCTCTGTCACCAGTCTGTCCTGGGCCCTTAGAGCTCCTGTCCCTGCCATTCTGATTCTGTGTCTACTTGGCTATCATGGAACTCGTTCTGTAGAGCAGGCTGGCCTCGAACTCACAGAGATCTGCGTGCCTCTGCCTCCTGAGTGATGGGATTAATGGTCTGTGCCACCATAGCCTGACTAATTCATTTCTTTTAACCTGCTAACGCCAAGTCTTTTCTTCTTCCCCAGTACAAGTCAGAAAGTCCATATGCTTATTTTTATTTATTTATTTATTTGTTTGTTTGTTTGTTTATTTATTTATTTGGTTTTTCGAGACAGGGTTTCTCAGTGGCTTTGGAGCCCATCCTGGAACTAGCTCTTGTAGACCGGGCTGGACTCGAACTCACAGAGATCCACCTACCTCTGCCTCCCCGAGTGCTGGGATTAAAGGCGCGCGCCACCACCGCCCAGTTTATTTTTATTTTTAACAGAAATAAGGGAAAGCATTCAGTGGGAATGGTTGAAGTCAGCTGGTAGCGAAAGAGCATTTTTGTTTGTTTTATTTTGAAACTAGGTACAGTGTAGTCCCGGCTAGGTTTGCGCTACACATGTTCTCAAGATGGCTTCGAAGTGCGGAGATTACAAGGGTGTGCCAGCAACCCTGCGCAATTTTATTAGGTACTGAAAAGTATCACACATAGGGCTTCATAAGTACATTCTGTACTTAGCCACACTACCAGCTTTTAGGTATGTGTGTTTCCTCGAAGATTTAGTGACTGACCCTGGGGCCTTCTGTATGTTAGACAAGTATTCCACCACTGGCCATGTCTCCCTGACTTTCCCAGGCTGGTTTTAAACTTTTCATCCTCCTCCTTCAGTCTCTTGGTAGCTGAGGTTGTAGGCTGCTCTGTCAGGCCTGGCTTGTTGTCTGTCTGATTCAACAGCCCAATAACAAAGACTGTTACTTCTTAAGTCTTCTGTTGCCTTCTGTTTGTTTGCTTGTGTTTGTTTTGGGGTGTGAACATCTACCACAGTGGGTGGAGGTCAGAGGACAACTTGCGGAAGTTGGTTCTCTCTTTCTACCATGTGGGTTCTGGATTTTCTCCTTCCACCACGCTGGTCCCAGTGAACAAACTCAGGTTGTCAGGCTTGAGAGGCAAGTTGCTGAGCGGCTCCCCAGTCCAGAACAGCATGGCTTCAAATAAAACTCACTAACCTCAGAGGTTTCTGAAGATGTAGACCCTGTTTCAGATAATGTGGAAAAACAAACATTAAAAACTAGAGGTTGGGGGAGAGGAGAGAGAGAAAGAGAGAAGGAGGGGATGAGGGAGAGAGAAAGAGAAAGGAGTTGGCCTGTGAATACAGCTCAGTTGGTAGAGTGCTTGCCTACCACATATGGGGCCCTAGATTTGATCTTCAATACTATGTAAACCGCTTATTATGGTGGTGGTGGAGGAGGATGCCTGTAATACAAGCAATTGGAGGTGGAGACAGGAAGATGAGAAGTTCAAGGTCCTCCTTTGCTACAAGTGAGTTCTGAGGCCAGCCTATATGATCCAGGAGACCTTGTCAGCAGAGGACAGATGGGCATGTGTGTGTGAGAGAAGAGAGAGACCGCCAACAAGAACACACAGCTCATGAGGAAACCCACATTCCCCTGAGCAGCTGTGTACTGAACAGAGTCACCTGGAGAAAGGAGTAGGAGGAAGTGGGTGGCTGTGGATGAATGATAACAGTGGCCTTGGCTTCTGTGTGGTCCCCAGTTCTGCAGTGAAGGCTAGGGAGCCCCTGGGCTAGCGTTCTCATTTCCAGACCTGACTTCCTGTCGCTCCACTGTGTGCGTGTTTGGGAGCATCTCCCTGACGGGCTTTTCCAGCTTATTATGTATCCACCCCCACCCGCACCCCCCTTTCCTCTTTGAATTTCCTCACTAGACTGGGACTCTTTAGGAGCACAGTCATTTACAGGCTGGGTTCCCAGTGACCCTCTGGGTCACTGAGGAGAGAGCTGCTGAGGCCAGCAGGAGGATGTGGCAGGCTGGGTCAGCCAGTGTAGGCGTCATTCCCAACAGGGTCCTGGGAGAAGGGGCTCGGCACTTCCTGGAGCCAAATGACTCCATAAATAGAAGGATGGGAAAAGTGGGAAAAAATTTGGGCGCCCTCTCCCTCCCGGCAGCTCTGGCTTCTGGTCCTGACTCCGTAGCCTCCAGTGAATGCTTCTCATTCACATGAGACCCTGCCAGTTGGGGTGGTGGTGGTGGCATGCAGTCTGCTGTCTCCTAATGCAGGTTCAAAAACAAGAATTGAGGAAGTCAGGGGTGACTATTATCTGGTCATTTATCTATAGTAGCCATTCATTACACTGTCTCAGGATAGTTTTGTTTTTGATGGGGGAGTGGTAGGCTGCTGCTGCTGGGGGTGGGGTGGGGTGGTACTACAACTGACAAATTATACACAGCTTCTGGTACAGTGACTTCCTTCACTTTGTCCAGGGGCTCAGCCCATCCTCCCATTTAACAGTTTTAATTCCTTCCTGGGTCTTCAGAAAGCCTGAAGTCTTGTGCATCTGGCTTCCCAGGACTGCAGACACTCCCAGTCCTCCAGTGTGCTGAGAAATCTAGCTCACCAAGGAAAAGGGACTTCCTGGAAGTGGTTTTCCGGTGTTAGTGCTGAAGGCAATCAGATCACACCCAATTTGCTGGAGGCAAAGTGGTGGGGCTTGGATTTCTTCTGTAGCCAAGAGTGCTCAGCTGCCTGTGGTGAGCCAATGAATGCAGAGTCCCGTTTAAGACTCCCCTTCCCTTTTCACTTTGGAAACTAGGGTGTGTGTGTGCATGCGTGTGCGCATCATAACATTGTGTGTTAGCAGATCCTTTGTTTGAAGCTATCTCGTAGAACCTGTGGACAGGAATGCAGACCGTCCCAAGGAGGGATGGAACCAGGAGGTCCACAGTCTTTCCCGCACAGCTAGGCTCTGTATTCCTTAGCCCACACGGAGGGAAACAGCTGCCTCACAGCAACTGTTCCGTGTTCCAGACACCTGGAAATCAGCCCAACTTCCCTAATGTGGAATCTGATTGGCCAAATACAAGTCCTCCCTTAGAACCAATTAGCTTTGACCTGGTGTGGGGCAGGGACGGTGAGTCTCTGGCTTAAATATGGCTGCCAGCGGCCTTGAGATCAGTGATTTAAGGCAGGGCTGGATCTAGAAGGTGATTGCTAGGTGAGCTAGCCGTTCAAGTTCGTTATGCATGACCTACCTACTGCCTGTGAGTGGTTTCTTTCAGTGGAGCGTTCATGGCGCTTAACTTTTGTGCTTCCTGAATACTTGGACGTAAACAGAAATGGAGGATGGGGGGGGGACAGCTCTCTAATGCTTAGTGATGCTGTTCATCCTCTGGGTACCTCCTCCATGAACTGACATGGACTTCCTGTTCTGAGTGGTTCGGCACTGGGCTTGGATAGAGGCTTGCCTTCTGCCTCCAGGCCGAAAACAAAACAAAAAATCAACACTTTTCTGTGGTGTAATTCGCATGGAGAAATTCACCTTTGAATAGGTTACAGTTTTGTGGTTTTTCATTTGTCTCTGTACATTTGTTCTACTATCAGAATTTGAGGACAAGTTTTCATCCTGTAAATGAAACCTGTGTCCAGCATGTCCCTTAGCCACCCAACCTCCAGAAGCTCTAAGTGACCTCATCTAAGCTGCTTTGCCTGTATGGACTGGCCTACTGGGGACATTTCAAATAAATTAAACTATACAATATGGGGACTTTTTAAAAAGATGATTGTTTAAATTTTTGTTTTATTTAATTTAACGAGTGTGCGTGTGTGTGCAAGTGGGTGCCTATGGAGTCCAGAAGTGCTGGGTCCCTCCAGGGCTGGAGCCACCAGAGATGGGTGCTGGGAGCCAAACTCAGGTCCTCTGCAAAAGCAGTGCATGTCCTTAGCCATTGATCTGGACCAGATCCCACTCCAGACTCACATTTATTTTATTTTAAATTATGTATATGTGTTTGTGTCTGTGTGTAGGCATGCTCTTGTGGGTGCTGGTGCCCACATAGGCCAGAGACATTGATTCCCCCTGGTGTTGTAGTTAGGTGGTTGTTAGCCACCCTTCCTGGGTTCTGGGAACCAAATTCAGGGGTCCTCTGCGAGAGTAGTGTGTGTTTGTACTGCTGAGCCACCTCTCTAATTCAGTTACTTAGCATATTTTCTGGGTTCATCCATGTTGTAGCATGCATCTGTATTTCAGTCCTTTTATGGCTGAGCAATATTCCATTATATGGATATATCACATTATTTATCCATTCATCAACTGATGGTCATTCAGTGTTATTTGTTCAATGTTATTTTTTATTATTTATTTATTTTGCTTTTTGGACATTACACAGAACACCATTCTTAATATTCCTATAGAATATATAAAGGCATAGGTTTCTTGTTTTTCTAGGCATTCATTATTTCTGTTATTTATTATGTTTGTGCTTAGAGAAGTGCCTGGCAGGCTGTAACTCTTAATCTGGTCATCCTGACCATCCCAAAAGGTTATGAATGAAAGCTATTTCCTGCTTGTCGCCCTTAGAAGCAGGTCAAGTTGCCCCAAAGAGTCTGACCCTATGGGGTTTCCGAGGTTACTGTCACCAGGGGGTCCTGGCAGAGCTGAGATTTTTGGATCAGGCCTTAGAGAGATGATGGTCCCGTCTTGTTTCAAGTGTGTAAGGAGTAGATATCAAGGCTTGAAGGGTGAAATTTGGACTAGGGAGTTCTGACAAGATGCCCAGTCCTTTTATTAAACATGGCGATTGTGATTGACAATGGGCAAACCTCTGACCCTTGACCTCGTTTTTATTTATTTATTTTTATTTAATATTAATTGGTTTTTGCTTGCAAGCACATCTGAAGCCTTGAAACTGGAGTTATAGACAGGTGTGAGCTGCCATGTGGGTGCTGGGAATTGAACCCGAGTCCTCTGGAAGAGCAGTCAGTGCTCTTAACCACGGAGCCATCTCTCCAGCCCCTTGACCTCGTTTTTTAAAGTGAGGCCAATGGCTACATCTCAAAGTGGATGGACTTCTGGTCCTTCAGAGGCTCCTGTCTACCCCAGGCTGAAGCTCTGTGGTAAAGCTAGTTCTGGCCTGCTGTTGTAGTTTTCTGGCTGAGAAGACCAGGCTATCCTCCGAAGTTGCCCAGGGCTGAAGGAGCATCCAGTTTTATTGAATTACCTTTTCTCTTGATACTGGAGGTTAAAGCCAAGGCCTCATGAGTGCTAAGTGTGTGTTTTATCATCAACTGACAGCCCTGATTCCAGGGTGATTGCAACGAACCCCTATTGCGTTGCGCTGCTCAGGCGTCCAATAACACATTTAAAAGTCTGCCTTGGTGGTGTCCTTGTTCAGGAAGCCATGTCAGTGAGACTTCGTGAATGGGGCTTCTCTAACATTTGTGGGGGATGAAATCTCACTGCAAGCCTGTTCCTGTGGCTCTCACAGTCTTTCCCTCCCCTCTTCTGCTCTGATCCCTGAGCTGTAGGTCAGCACTTGTGTGGTAGAGGGATCAGTTGGCACTGGGCCCCACAGGCATGGACAGAGGAAACCCCCCCCCCAGGCCTCGGCCCCAGACAACTAAGGGAGTACTTGACACCAAGCCCCATGTCTTTTGCTTTGTTTGTTTGTTTACTGTTCTCCTAGCTCTTCTTGCATTTGGCATAAATCTTAAAGTGTTCAGTATCCCCAGAAAAAGGCCTGATGGGAGGTAGCAGATGTGATGGGGATGGAGTTGCTGCATAGAGCTGGGCGTGCTGACCTCAGTAAACTGGTTCCTTTCGTTAGATCCATGATCACCAAGGGCGTCTGGTGGCGGGATGGCACCCTTCCTGGAACCTCCAACAGAGTGTTTTAACACACTTCTTAGGAGAGAGAGTGTGTGTGTGTGTGATGTATGCTTTCATCCCAGCACTCGGGAGGCAGAGGCAGGTGGGTCTCTGATTTCGAGGCCAGCCTGGTCCAGGGCAGCCAGAGCTACATAGTGAGACCATATCTTGGAGGAAAAAAATTACAAATCTTTTTCTCCTGTCAGTTTTCAGTTAACATTTAGATTAATTTACCACATCTGACCACAGGTGACTGAGGCCATGGGTGAGGGAGGACTGCTGGGGATGTAGCCTCAGGCACATTGACCCTGCAGAGGAAGCACTAAACTGCCTTCCTGCTTCCATCATGTGTGAGTTAGGAATTTAAGCAAGTGGCTGAATTTTTGGAGATTCATTTCCTCTTTCAATAAATGGTGCATTGATTTCTGCATAAATTAGCAGTAAAACTAATTTCTGTCATAGCTGAGAACAGAGAGAAGCAAGAACAATTTAAATATTGAGCAATTTAACAAAGTTAGAACCTGAGTCTAACGAGTTAAGAGCCAGGGCTCTTAACACTGAGCCATCTCTTCAGCCCTGTACTACTCTTTATTTGAAAACAAACAAAATGGAAGTTGGGGATAAAGCTCATCCTCAATATGTGTCAGTCCCTGCCTTCAGTCCCCAGCACACACAAATAGGAATCTGAATTAAGACTATGAAGTCACATTTTAATATGTTCTGAAATGTGGTTTCCGAATATCGTCAAGAGAAAAATGCCTTTCCATGTTCCTAAGGTGACCAAATACGTCTCTGTATGTAAGAATGTTCTGCAGATGTGAGAGAACCCTCCTTGCACTTGGGAAAGAGAGAAGGCAACATCTTGACTTGCTGTGGCCTCATCAGCACCAAGTGTGGTCCGGTTGCATTCTCAGGTTAGGCTAGTCATAGCTCCCAGGGACGTCATCACAGTCAGACCAGCAGGTGCCAGTTAGGAAAGTACCAGTCATATGGCTGAAAGAAAATCTTGTCAGTGACTGAGCATTCCTAGCCACGGGCAGTCTTGATGTGGCTCGGGTTATACTCCTGACCTGAAAGGAGCCTTGATATTGAAGCCAGCATGGGGAGCTGCGACCCTCCATTGCTATAGCAAATATCTTGGAGGATAAGTATTTAAAGAGAAAAAAGACTTGTTTTGCCTCAAACTAAACCTTATTAATAGATTACAGTTCAAGATCAGTGGACAGTCCTTACAGTGGGGAGGTGGAGGCAGGAGGCTAGATGTTTGAGGTAAGCTTTTCCTGTCTCAGAAACAACAAGGCCTAGTGAGATGACCTTAATTTGACCCCCTGAACCCACATGGTAGAAGGAGAAGACCAGTTCCCAAAGAGTGCCCTCTGATCTCCACATAAATGCTGTGCTACACACACACAATAAGTAAATTTAATTTTTAAGAACGTGTACGTTTAATACAGACAGATGCAGCTCTTTCTCCCCAAACATCTCTGAGCCATGGTTGTATTGGGAACTTCTTATACAGAGAGGTTATCATATGATACCCCAGGTCCTTGTGAGGCAGTGCACATCCACTCAAGGAGTATCCTGAGGTGCAGAGTCCCCCATCTTCTTCCATATGTGAAAATGCTGGATTGCTCTTGAAAATACTAATAAATAATAAATTTACTCTGTAAAAGTCTAGCATTAAGAAACCCTGTCTCTAAAAAGAAAAACAAAAAAGTCTAGCATTAACCACTTAGCCATCCATCCAGCCCAAGTATGACCATTTTAGAAATCAAGTTATATCGATATCGTGCTGCAGAAATAATATACCAACTAAGATCAGAAGATGCACCTGTTTTCCTACTTGGATTCCTTTATTTCTACTTAAGTAAACATCCTTTATTAATTATATTTTTAAGTGTTTTACCTGTATGTATTTCTGTGTAACACCTTCATGCCTGGCAACCACAGAAGCTGACAAGGAATTCAGTATCATGGTCTTGGAGTTACACATGATTGTAAGCCATTGCGTGGGTGCTGGGAATCGGAAACCGGGTCCTCTGGAAGAGTAGCCAGGGCTCTTCTACTGAACCGTCTCTCCAGCTCCAGCTGAGATAGCTCACAGCCCCCTGTAGTTCCAGCTTCGGGAATTGAATGCCTCTGGCCTCTGTGGGTCCGGCATGCATGTACAAATACCCCCCCCATACACACACATGCACAAAAGTAAAAATAAAATAAATCTTTTTTTATTTTGGTTTTTCGAAACAAGGTTTCTTTGTAGCTTTGGAGCCTGTCCTGGAACTAGCTTTTTTTTTTTTTTAAATTCTCTTTTTTTTCAGAATTTTTTTATTTATTAACTATACAGTGTTTTCCCTGCATGTATGCTACAGGCCAGAAAAGGGCACCAGATCTCATTACAGATGACAACCATGTGCCACCATGTGGTTGCTGGGAATTGAACTCAGGACCTTTGGAAGAGCAGTCAGTGCTCTTAACCTCTGAGCCATCTCTCCAGGCCCTAGAACTAGCTCCTGTAGACCAGGCTGGTCTCGAACTCACAGAGATCCACCTGCCTCTGCCTCCAGAGTGCTGGAATTAAAGGTGTGCGCCACCACCGCCTGGCTCAATAAAATAAATCTTAAAAAAAAGAATATGCTAGATGATGAAATTCAAAAGTGTCTTATTTAAGTCATAAATAATAGTGCCCAAGCAGATCTGCTTCCCTAGTCACTGAGGAGGACAGAGAAGCAGAAAGTCAGGTGGGGTGAGCTACAAGGACAGTGCCCAGGCCTGAAGGCTCCCCTCCTCTGAAGTACAGGCTGCAGGCTCCTCCAAAAAAAAAAAGAAGAAAGAAACAAAGAAAGAAAGAAATGCTTTGTTTTCATTCTCGAGCCTTTGCCAGAAAGGCATTGTTTTGTAATTAATTGCTTTCCTTTTTTTTTTTTTTTTTTGAGTCCAGTCCCTTACAAAGAGAACTAGTATGTGTGGAGGGGTTTTTATTTATTTTATTGAGCTATACATTGCTATACATTTTTTTCTGCTTCCCTCCCTGCCTCTACTCTCCCCTTCAACCCTCTCCCATGGTCCCCATGCTCCCAATTTACTCAGAAGATCTCGTCTTTTTCTACTTCCCATGTAGATTAGATCTATGTAAGTCTCTCTTAGGATCCTCTTTGTTGTCTAGGTTCTCTGGGATTGTGAATTGTAGGCTGGTTTTCTTTGCTTTATGTTTAAAAACCACTTAGGAGTGAGTACATGTGATATTTGTCTTTCTGGGTCTGGGTTACCTCACTCAATATAATGTTTTCTAGATCCATCCATTTACCTGCAAATAATCAAGATGTCATTATTTTTTTCTGCTGTGTATTACTCCATTGTGTAAATGTACCACATTTTCCTATCCATTCTTCAGTCGAGGGGCATTTAGGTTATTTCCAGGTTCTGGCTATGACAAACAATGCTGCTATGAACATAGTTGAGCACATGTCCTTGTGATACAGTTGAGCATCCTTTGTGTATATACCCAAAAGTGGTATTGCTGGGCCTTGAGGAAGGTTGTTTCCTAATTCTTCTGAGGAATCACTATACTGAAATCCAAAGCCAGTTTGCACTCCCACCAGCAGTGGAGGAAAATGGAGGAATGTTCCCTTCACCATGCGTGGGGAGTTTTAACTGGACTGTAAGCTTTAGTGGGCATGCTTAAAGGAATTGAAAAAAGAAGGCTTTTTGTTTGTTTGTTTGTTTTTGTTTTTTTGAGACAAGGTTTCTCTGTAGCTTTGGAGCCTGTTCCAGAACTAGCTCTTGTAGTCCAGGCTGGCCTCAAACTCACAGAGATCCACTTTCCTCTGCCTCCCAAGCGCCACCACTGCCCTGCTGATAAAATAATGCTTTGGAAGTGCAGCAGTGATGGAGGTGTCGGCAGCTCGGCACTTGCCTTACAGAGGACACAGTGTGGTCCCCAGCACCATGTGGAATTTACACAAGCAGCTGTACCTCTCATTCCAGAGGGTACCCCCAACTCCCTCTTCTCACCTCTGTAGGCACCAAACACGCAGGACACAGACATACATGCAGGCAAAACATCCAAACATATAAAAGTAAATAAAATCTTTAAAAAATTATATGAACTCTCATGTATCTATCTTCTTGCTTCAAATTTGTATAGACCATTTTAGGGCTATTAAAATTTTTAATAACTGGAGATGGTGGTATACTCCTATAATGCCTGTCTGAGGCAGAATTGCCATAAATTCTAAGTCAGCCTCACAAACATACACACATACATGTACATACACACAATGCATACACATACATATACACACACACATATGCGCACACACACCCTGTTTCAAAAAAACAAAAATAGTAGTAATTAAGACCATCTGGTTAATAGGAAGTTCTGTTTTTACAGGAAACAGTTGGGTGAGGAAATGTGTTATTAATATTCTTTCATGATACCTCTTGGTCAGCAGTCTGAATCACAAGGCCAATTGCCGAAGGGGAAATGAGTCCTCACTTGTGTGAAGATCATCTAAATACTATTATTTATCATATTAGATTGCGGGTCAGCCAACAGACAGTTGGTTTGGTGCACCAGAGATGTCCCCAGGTTTACTGGATGAGACTCCCAGTATGCCACATTAGGGGAGCAGACTGTCTCCCAGACCTACAAAGTGACAGTGAAGCTCCCAAATAAGACTAGACTTGTCATCTTATTAATTATTTTACTTTTTTAAGATTGATTTTTATGTGACTGGGTAGTAGTGACGCGCACCTTTAATCCCAGCACTTAGGAGGCAGAGGCAGGAGGATCTCTGAGTTTGAGGCCAGCCTGGTCTACAGAGTGAGTTCCAGGGCAGCCAGGACTACACAAAGAAACCCTGTCTATGTGTGAGTATATGCCATGTGTGTGCAGGTGACAGTGGAGACCAGAGGGATGTCAAAGCCCAAGAGCTGAAGTTACAGGTGGTTGTGAGCCTCCTGATGCGGCTGTTTGGAACTGCAGTCGCTTCCTAAAGGAATGATAAGTGCTCTTAGCACTGAGCCATCTCTCCAGCCTGGATTTTTTTTTTTAATAACGTGTGTGTGAGTGTGTGTGTGTGTTGCACGTGTGCCGTAGCACGACTGAAGAGGTAAGGGGAGAGACTGTGAGTCAGTTTTCTCTTACCATGTGGATTCTGGTGATCAAACTCAGATTGTTAGTCTTGGTGGCAAGTACCTTCACCCATGGAGACATTTAGCCAGCCTATTTTAATCATCAGGGTTTAAAAAAAAAAAGAAAAAAAACCAACGAATGAGAGCAGCATAGTCCATACCTCTGTGAATTGAGGCATCCCAGTAGCTGTTGTCTTCTTTACCTCTTCACTTCCAGCCTCTGCTGCCCATTTGAACTTACTCTTGGAATGTGGCACCAGAATATGCCATCCGCTGGTCCCCTGGAGCCTGGGATTTTAGGACTAGGATGGGAAGTGAATTCACTTAGTGTCGCCTGTTTGAGGCTAAAGCTACGTGTGAGCACCCCATAGAAGGGTGTTGGTGGCTCTGCTTCCTTTGTGTGGAGAGCTGTGCTGGGGCCGAGTGCAGCCCGGGCGCTGTCCTGGTGTGCTTCTCAAGGATGGAGACAGAGCCTGACTCAACTTGGCATCCTCTAGAGCATCCTGCACACAGCTTGGCACGAGCCTGAAAGACAAAGAAGCCGGAGAACTGTCTGGCTCCCATGGAGCAAGGTTGCATGGTGGGGGGTTGGTCTGTGGAGCCAGAGTGCAGGCTGTAGAGAGCAGGGGTGACGGGTATAGATTGACTGCTCTCCCCTCCCCCATGTCCCATGTGGCTCTCTGCCAGACGAGGACAGAAAGGCAGTGTCTGTGGGCCCAGCCACATGGAGAGGCTCCAAAAGCTTCAGCTGTGTGAGTGTTGTGAGAGGGACAATGAGTTCCTTCCTGTCCCCGAAAGGCCTTTCAGGGCTCCCCTCCACCATGGGATGGGTGGGCCCAAGCGCCTGGCTTCACTGGAGAACTGGGCTCAGTTACACCACAGACTTGTTCCAGAATATATGGTGCTGGGTTGCTGTAAGTAATAGCTAGGCTCCCGGGCAGCTGAGGCTCCAGCCCTCCCCAAACACCAAGTTTAATGGCTTTATCAGCTCCAGGCATTGTTCAGCTCATGGGTCCCTCCCTGCCTTCTTCCTCTTAAAAACAATTTTTTATACATCTGTTTATTTGTGTGTGCATGCATGCTCACGTAGAAATCAGAGGACAACTTGTAGGAGTTTGCTCTTCCTTCTGCCATGTGGGCTCCAAAGATTGACTTAGGTCACCAGGTTTGGTGGCAACCCCCTGAGCCATCTCACCTAGCCATGCATGTCTTCCTCTTTATTATGTGTGGTCCATGGGTACTGTATTTCACATATTTTTTATGTTCAAATTAATTAAATTTGTTTATTTATCTATATATTGTCTTGTCTGTAAAGAGGCACCATGATCAAGTCTTTTTTTGGTTCTTCAAGACAGGGTTTCACTGTGTCACACACACACACACACCCTGTCTGTCCTGAAACTCACTCTATAGAGCAGGCTGACCTCTAACTCACAGAGCTCCACCTGGCTCTGCCTCCCAGGTACTGGGTTTAAAGGCGTGTGTTGCCACCGCTCGGCTACGACCAACTCTTATAAAGGAAAGCATTTATTTGGGGGCTTGCTTACAATTTCAGAAGCTTAGTTCACCATCATCGTGGCAGGGCGTGTGGTGACATGAACAGAGCTAGAACAGGAGCTGAGAATTTACATCCCAGTCTCCAGGAAGCAGCCTGAGAGAGAGAGAGGAGAGAGAGAGAGAGAGAGAGAGAGAGAGAGAGAGAGAGAGAGAGCCTAGCTTGGGCTTTGAAACCTTAAAATCCACCGCAGCAACTCCTCTGACAAGAGACACCTCCTAATCCTTCTGAACAGTTCACCAACTGGAGAGTAAATGTGCAGCTATATGAGCCAATGGGAGTCATTCTCATTCAAACCATCACATTTATTCATTTCTGTCTCTGACCTTTCCCTTCTGGTACCTAACATCTATAAGCATGTCTTGGAACACAGCCATTTGATTTCTTTGGGGAAGTTCTGAGCCATGACATTGAATATCCACACTGTTGCCTAGCAGGTTTATTAGCCTCGAAGAAAGGGTAGAAATGTTGAAAGCCTTAGGAGATCATATGACATCATCCTCCCGGGGCAGGGTTTCTGAATGGTATCTTCTTGCCACCTCCAATTCTGGGCAGAATCTCTTAGAGATATAAACAACATGAAGTGGGGGTGGTAATACCTGTTTCCTTCAGAGGGAAGTGGCCCATGTGACTTGCTGAGTGTGTATCCCTGTTCCTCTAGGCCACCTGGAGCCTCTCTGGATGCTGACATGGTGACAGTGTGCAGGCAGGCCACAGGCAGCCACAGCTGGACTGGAACTCTGAGCTACAAGTAAGAGCCTCCCTTTGCATGTACCCTGAAGGTGTGGAGGATGAGCAAGCTCAGTCTCCTTCCTTTCTCCCTAAGAATGTAGGAACTGAATAGTTTTTCACCCCCTTCCTTAACTAAGGGGTATCAGTCTCCTGAGCTTCTCCTTGAACTGCCTTCATTGGAGACTGGTGAGCAGAAGTGGTTGAGAAGGTCTGGGTATTGCTGAGTGGGTGTTGCGAATCTCCCAGTGCCTGAGGGAGTGTTGCCTTCCAAGCCAGGGCGTATTTTTCTGGCTAATAGAATTACAGCTTTCTCACTCATCTCTGAATCCTGCAGCTTTGCTGCCGTAGCTGTCCACGTAGTCCGCCTTCCCATCTTCTGTTAGCAGGGAGCCTTTGCCTTGATGCTGCTCCTGTTCTGTTATCGCTAAACTCATCACAGCTCTGTGGCCCAGATGCTAGAATCCTAGAAACAGGAACTCCAGATACCCATGTGTAACAGAGTCTTGTGGAGAGGACACTGTCTGCTGTGGAGACAGTTAAAATATGTCTCTATCCTTTAGCCCTCTTGCTTGACCTCAATAAATACAGCATGTTTTTCTGACAAGCCAGTCTCTTTTCTTCAGGTACTGCCAGTCATTCCAGGCGTTTGGGATCTTAAATGAATACTGCAGTGGTCACTATTGCCATCAGTTGAATACCTTGGGCATAATATATTTATTAATCTATTAATTTAACAAACATTATGTATTGAAAACCTACCATATACCAGGAATGATAAACAAAACCAGTTTGGCTTCTATACTCAAAAAGCTCCAGTCTAAAGAAGGGAGATAGTATTCCTACCTGCAGAAGAAAAAGAAAACAGGACTATGGATATAGCTTGGTGGTAGAGCCCATCCAACATACTTAGATCCCTGGGTTCAATCTCTACATTGAGAAAGAAAAACATAGTAAGGACTCAAGCCCAAGCCCTTGTGCCTCCAAAGCCCATGCGTTTATCTATTACCAGCATTGTCTAGTACCATACATGACTGAGTGATCTGTACTGTCGGCAGCATGCACTAATCTGGATGGTCATGTTTTCACACATCTGTCCTCTGCTTCCATCTTGCCATGAAAAAAGAAGCTGTAAGTTCTGCCTTTTCATTTCTTAGGAAAATAGCAATGGACTGTGATCCTGCCTAGAAATGAAGTTCATGCTACTATCTTGAGGACCATTAAACAATTTTTTTTCAGGGATGGAGAGGTGGCTCAGAGCTCTTAAGTATCTCTTTTTTTAAGATTTATTTACTTATTATGTATATAGTAGTCTTGGTATTCTGTCTGCATGTGTGCCTGCAGGCCAGAAGAGGGCACCAGATCTCATTACAGATGGTTGTGAGCCACCATGTGGTTGCTGGGAACTGAACTCAGGACCTTTGGAAGAGCAGTCAGTGCTCTTAACCACTGAGCCATCTCTCCAGCCCGAGCTCTTAAGTCTCTTACAGAAGACCCCGGTTCAGCTCCCAGCACCCACACAGCAGCTCACAACCATCTGTATTTCCAGTTCTGAGAGGTGTGCAGCACCCTCTTCTGGCCTCCGTAGACACCAGGCATACATGTAATACACATACATATATGCAGGCAAAACACTCATGCATAAAGTAAAAATAAAATAAATACTGTTTTTTCCTTTGTATTTTTTAAGATTTATTTATTTATTTATTTATACAGTATCCTGCCTGTAGGCCAGAAGGGGGCACCAGATCTCATTATAGGTGGTTGTGAGCCACCATGTGGTTGCTGGGGATTGAACTCAGGACCTTTGGAAGAGCAGTCAGTGCTCTTAACCGCTGAACCATCTCTCCAGCCCCTTTGTACTCTTTTTTAAATTTAATTATTTATTATTTATTATTTATACAGTGTTCTGTCTGCATGCCAGAAGAGGGAACCAAATCAAATTACAGATGGTTGTGAACCACCATATGGTTGCTGGGAATTGAACTCAGGACCCCTGGAAGAGCAGCCAGTGCCCTTAACCTCTGAGCCATCTCTCCAGTCTCTTCCTTTGTACTCTTATGGATCCTACTTGTTTTCAGAAAGAACTTCTGCTTTGATAGCCATGGAAAGTGTGCTTGTGTTCTCACAAGCTTAAAATTTATACTGTGCAACCAAGATCAGCAGCATAATTTGTGAGCTGATGACATCACTAAGGGAGAGGTCTTATATAAACAACTCTTGGTCTCTGGAATGGAAAGTTATCGTAACAGGACAAATGCAGCTGCTAGCCGTTCATCCCTCACTGTGAACTTTAGCTGGAGTTTCTCAGTCGCTATACAGTCAGATTCATATAAACTCAGGAAATGTGTCCCGTTAGCTTCGTGTCTCTTTACTGAGCCCACCCATCTAATCGCCATGCCTAACTGTAGTCTCTGCTGTGCAAGAATGGTTTGTACTTTGAGACATATACATTCTCATTCTCAGTCAGTGTGCTTCCCATGTTTGCTTCCTAAAGAGTTTGGCGCATCCTTATGGCGCCAACCCCCATTTAGAGGTGCATCATCCCACACGGCTCTCTAGACAGAGCTACCTGCAGCCATAGAGAACCTCGTCTGTCCACTGAGGAGCCATCGCCCACATGGGGCTTGTGAATGCTTAGCTGGCAGCTGGGGCATCTAAAGGAGAGAAGCTTTCATTCCATCGGATTCAAGTTCAGATAACCCCACTGGCTGGTGGAGACCGTATTGGACAGTACATGTATAGGCCATGTATAAAATCTACTTCTCCATGTTGATTCACACATTTCCTCAGGCAAAAGATACTTACTGCCTCCTGCTCTGCCAGGGTTATTCTAGAAGCGAGGGGAGCAGCTGTAGACAAAACAAGCCTTCTCTCATGGAGAAACATTTCTCAGTGGGGTTTGTTCCAGAGAGTGTCCCGAGACATCATGGCTTCACACCCCAACTCAGGGCAGTTGGTGAAGCCCAGGATTAGCAAGAATTGAAGGATTCGGCAGGGCTGTGGTGGCACTCTCGGGTGTGTCTCTGAGATCGAGGCCAGCCTGGTCTACAGCTCGGGAGATAGCTGAGGCAGTAAGGAACCTGCCGTGTGAGCATAAGATCCCGAGACCCTGTGTGAAAAGCTGCCTGTGGCAGTTTATGACACCAGCCTTGGGGAAAAGACCCAGGTGGTTCCCAGGGCTCAGTGACCAGCCAGTTCACCCCATCAGTGTTCCAGGCCAGTGAGAAACACATACATATATAAATTAAATAAATCTTTTAAAAAAATAGCTTCAAAGGCCAGAGAGACGACTCAGCAGTTAAGAGTACTGGTTCCTTTCCCAGAGAACCTGGGTTCAGTTCCCAGCACCCTCATGGTTGCTCACGACCATCTGTAACTCCAGATCCAGGGAATCTGAAGCCCTTTTCTGACCTCCATGGGCACCAGGCACACATGGTTAACAGACATACATGCAGGCAAAAACCCATACACATAAAAATTTAAAATGATAAAATCTTAAAAAGGAAAACAGCCGAGCGGTGGTGGCGCACACCTTTAATCCCAGCACTCGGGAGGCAGAGGCAGGCAGATCTCTGTGAGTTCGAGGCCAGCTTGGTCTACAAGAGCTAGCTCCAGGACAGGCTCCAAAGCTGCAGAGAAACCCTGTCTCAAAAAACCAAAAAAAAAAAAAAAAAAAAAAAAAAAGGAAAACAACAAAAAAACGATATCTTCAGTGTTGTGGTTGGCAGTTAGTATGTAATACTTACACCTGAGTTCTGGTTGCTGTCCAGGACTGGCTGAGAACAGTAATGTAAGGACCCCTCACCTTCTGTTTGTCTCTCTGGTACAGGGTCAAGGCAGAAGGTTCAAAGGCTGGGGAAGCTCCTGGAAGGCGGCCACTTGGGAGATCTGTTTCTTTTCGAGAGACTAATCCAGCACTGCCCTTGGGAAGAAGTCCCCCAAGGAACCCCCACAACCTCATGCTGGAGGCAAGAGTGGACATGCTCGGCTCCAACATGATCATCAATGGCCCCGCTGCAGACCTTGGTGCTAAAGAGGCCAGCAGGCCCTCGAAGAAGCAGCCTGGCAGCGTTCAGAACCCTGGACCATCCGCCCGAGCCCAGCCCCTCAGCATAAAGGACAAGATATCCAAGTGGGAAGGCAAGAAGGAGCCACCTGCTCCTGAGCCTGCCGGGCAAACAGAGGGCCAAGAGAACTACTTGCCACCCTGCGGGATAGAGCGGAGAGGCAGCGAGGTCACCAGAACAAAGAATGGGATGAGGCTTGAAACAGAGAGCTTGGAAAATGACAGCAGAAGGACAGCGAGGACCACGAGTCAGGACACAGACCGGTGGCCAGGCCTGAGACAGAGTGATGGGCGCCGAGGTCTCGAGCTGAAGCCCACTGACTTGCGCTTTCAGAGTGCCCACCTCTCCGTGCTGAAACAGGTCAGGAGACTAGAGGAGGCCTTGAAGGATGGCTCTGCCGGCTTGGACCCCCAGCTACCAGGGACTTGTTATTCCCCACACTGTCTGCCTGACAAAGCAGAAGAGGACCAGCTCACTCCTGAGAGCCCTGGAAGTGGGGGTACCTTAGCAGCTGGCCGCAGGGCCCACCACTTGGAGGATAAGGAGCCAGGCCCTGAGGCTTCAGAGGAGTGTAAAGGCCAGGAGAGTGTGTACCCGGGCTCCAGGCGGTGTCCCCCGAAGCCTTTCATCAACCCCCTTCCCAAGCCCCGCAGAACGTTCAAACATGCGGGAGAAGGGGACAAGGACGGCAGTCCTGGGAGCTCAGGCATCAGCTTCAGGAAAGAGAAGAGAAACCTGCCTCCCCTGCCCTCTCTACCTCCCCCTCCCCCACCGCTGCCCTCCTCCCCGCCTCCCACTTCCGTGAATAGAAGACTGTGGACTGGGAGGCAGAGACCCAGTGCTGACCATAGGTAGGTACTCACCAGAGGACTCCGTTGTTGCCTGTGTCCCTTTGCCACTGCCCTGTCTCAGCCTGATGACTTGTCTCATTCACCTGGGGCTCAAGTATTCGTGGAGTAAGGCAGCTTGTTGATCGGCCTGGAAATGTGGTAACTGGTGTGTTTAGCTCTTATTCTCACAAAAGGAAGTTTACGGGCTGGAGAGATGGCTCAGTGGTTAAGAGCAGGCTGGCTGCTCTTCCAGAGGTCCTGAGGTCAATCCCAGCAACCACATGGTGGCTCACAATTATCTGTAGTGAGATCTGGTGCCCTCTTCTGGTGTGGTGTGCAGGCGTATATGCAGGCTGATGATAGATAGATAGATAGATAGATAGATAGATAGATAGATAGATAGAAAGAATGTTTCCTTCTAAATATTTTCCTCTGCAGGCAGACACAGTGGTACAGGCCTATAATCCCAGCTCTTGGGAGTTTGAGGCAAAAGGATCATAAGTTCAAAGCCAACCTGTGCAACATAGCAAGATCTAGGCTGGCTTGGGCAACTTAGTGAGATCCTGTCTCAAAACAACAAAATCACCTTTTAGGTGTGATAAGAACTTGTAATTGTCACCAAAAGTTAAGTGAAAACATTTGTGAAGCTATCTGCTTCCTTGTTTACTTTTTTTTTCTTTCAGAGCATGTGTGTATGTATGTGTGTGTGTGTGTATGTGTCTGTCTGTCTGTCTGTCTGTCAAAATGGGTGTGGAGGCCAGAGCAGACATCTGGTGTCTTCCTCAATTGTTCTCCACTTTATTTCTTGAGACAGAATCTTTGTCTTTCATTGACCCAGCTTGGCCCAGAGACCCCATGTCTGTTCCTCCAGAGTTTTGGGACTATAGGTGAACTACAATGTCTACTTGGCTTTTCTTGGGTTTTAGGAATCCCCTCTCTCTCTCTCTCTCTCTCTCTCTCTCTGAGACAGTGTCTGTGTATGTAGTCCTAGAATTCTCTCTGTAGATCAGGCTGGTCTTGAATTCACAGATACCCATGCCTCCCTATTGCTGGGATTAAAGGCCTGCGCCACCATTCCCAGCTGTTTTTTGTCGTTTGCTGTTGTTGAGACAAGGTCTTTGTAGGGGTCCCTGCAAGCTCTGCAGGCGGCAGAGAAATGAATCTCAGAGGTGAGAAAGAAATTCAGTTCAGAACAAAGTAGCCGGTGCAGATTCAAACTTCTAGAGTCTGACCCCAGGCAGTTTATTTTAGACATATTTAAATAGAGTCCAATTTGGGGGGGGGGAGGTTTCCTGGTAACAGTTATCTCAACCCTGAGAGTACAATAAAACGTAAAGTGTGACTACATCAAAACTCTCTTACAATGTACAGGTGGCCTCTACCATGAAGATGGGTTCTACGGCTTAAGGGCCCAGGATCTGGTGTGGTCTCTGACCGACACAGCACAGAGGTCAGCAGGCTATGAAGTGCATGAGACACTTTACTACAGATGGGTTTGTTCTATTGACTGAGAAACAAAACCAAAGATAAAGGGAGTCTGGGATAAGTATTCTGGGAGATTTGGGTGAGGCTTGGCCCTACAGATAGCAAAGGTCACCTGGTTAATAAGAGCATCGCTCCCAGCTTTCTGGCTGGAAAACATGCATACACATCCTTTCTGTTGAGGGGACAAGCCTGTGTGCTTAACATTCCTGGTTTCCCTAGTGCTTGTCTGTGTGTGACTTCGAACTCTCTACAGGTCTTACTGTGTAGACCAAGCTGTCATAGAACTCACTCTGTAGCTCAGGCAGGCCTTGAACTTCTGGTCATCCTGCTGTAGTCTCCCAAGTGCTGAGATTACAGGTGTGATCTCACATGCCTGACTTATTTTATTCCTTTACCTGCCTCTTAATTTTGCTTGGCATTTTCTACTGGGCTTTGGCCACTCATCCTCAATCTACTGTTGCTCAGGGCCACCAGCAGCCTCGTCTCAGTAAATCCAGTGGCCAGTATTCTGTCGTTTTCTTAGATGCCATCTCTTGGTATTGAGGGCAGCTATTGTATCTTGAAACACTGCCTTCATTTGGCTTCTGGGTCAGGCTTCCAGTGAAACTTCCTCCTGACTGCTCTCATGGCTTTCCTTTGCTCAGAACAGTACCTAGTATCTTTTTTTTTTTTTTTAAGATTTATTTATTTATTATGTATACAGTGTTCTGTCTGTCTGTATGCTTGTTGGCCAGAAGAGGGCATCAGATCTCACTACAGATGGCTGTGAGCCACCATGTGGTCACTGGGAATTGAACTCAGGACCTCTGGAAGCACAGTCAGTGCTCTTAACCTCTGAGCCATCTCTCCAGCCCAGTACCTAGTATCTTAATCTGTCTCTACGCTGGCCAGGCTTGGACCGAGGGCTCTGTCCCCTCCCTCCTCTTCTTCCCTGATGGTCTCATCCCATCCTGTGCGTGTACCAGCAAGTGTATCTGAGAGCTCCTCTCAGTCTCAGAGGTGTGCATTCATGCTCTGCTTGGCTCTCCATGTGGTTGTCATTCCAGGCTACCGCTAACCATCTCCTCTCATAGTAAACATCTTGTTAAATGACGTCATCCTGTATTTAGTCACTTAACCCAAGAGCTAGTCACTCTCTTGGATTTTCTTTTTCACGTGCTCCTGACTAACCCAGGGCTAACCCAGCAATAAGTCCTTCAGTCTTACTTCTAAAACTTGGTCTCAAATCTGATTATATTACCTTGGACCCATTGCCCACCTCCCAGAATATTCCTGCGAGAGGCAGTTTCCAGAAATGAACTTGTGGCCTGCATTCACTCAGTGTTATTTGTCAGCTAGGGTGCTTTTGGTGCAGATAACGTGATTTTTTTTCTGTTCTTTTCAAGAGGAAAACAGTTTGCATATTCTAAAGTGTGTGTGTGTGTGTGTGTGTGTGTGTGTGTGTGTGTGTGTGTGTGTGTGTGTGTGTGTGTGTGTTTTAGACAGGGTCTCTCTATGTAGTCTGGGCTGTTCTGGAGCTCACTATATAGACCAGACTGGCCTCAAACTCACAGAGATTCATCTGCTTCTGCCTCCCCCGAGTACTGGGATTAATAGCATACATTATAGTGCTTGGATATATATAATTATCTATATATATAATTCTTACATTTTTCTAAATATTCTATTACTGTCATATTTCATATACCCCTAATACATGCTTTAAATTAGGATTATGTGTATTGTTTCTTCCTACATGACTTAATATTGTTATTGCAATTTTAGAACTATTTTGAATGATGTATGTCTGTGGAGGCATGTGTCTGTGAGTGCCGGTGTCCCTGGAGGGCAGAGGCACTGAATCCCCGGGAGCTGGAGTTATAGTCTGTTGTGGGCCATCCTACGTGCCTGGTGCCAAGTGAACTCAGGTTCTCTGCAAGAACAATCTTTTTAGCCTCCTGTTTGTTTGTTTTTTGTATTTTGTTTTGTATCCCCCCAAGATATAGTTTCACTGTATATCTCTAGCTGTCCTGAAACTCACTCTGTAGACCAGGCTGGCCTCAAACTCACAGAGATCCACCTGCCTCTGCCTCCCGAATGCTGGGATTAAAAGCATGCACCACTATGCCTGGCTCCTTCATCACAGTTTTAATGTAATTAAATCCCCGCTCCTCCCCCTCCATTTCCCCCCTCTGCAAGCCTTATTTCACCCTTAACTTTTTTGGTGGTGCTGTTCTTATGTTATCAAGATAGTATTGTATCATAGATAATTTCTTAAAGATTTATTTATTTTTATGTGTATGAGTGTCAGGTTCACTTCATGTATGCCTGTTGCCTACAGAGGCCAGAAGACGGTTTTGGATCCCCTGAAACTGGAGTTAAAGGTGGTTGTGAACCACCAGCTTAGTGCTGGGAACTGAACCCAGGTCCTCTGGAAGAACAGCCAGTGCTCCAGCCCCTTCATTCTTGTTTTTCTTATTTTTTATTTTTAGTTTTAGTTTTTCCAGACAGGGTTTGCCTGTGTAGCCCTGGCTGTCCTAGAACTCATTCTATAGACCAAGCTGGCCTCAGCCTCAGAGATATGGGATGAAAGGCATGCGCCATCATCATCCAGCTTCTTTTAAATTTTTTACATTTGTTGTTATTTTGTGGGGACAGTGGAATTCTGTGTGCACAGGCATGTGGCAGAGGAAAGACTAATTGTAATAGTCAATTCTCGTCTTCCACAGTGTGAATTCTGGGGACTGAACTCGGGTTGTCCGGCTTCGTGGCAATTGCCTTTCTCCTCTGAATCATCTTACCAGCCTTTTGTTTTGATTTGTTTTTTATATAGGATCTTCTGTAGCCCAGGCTGGCCTTGAATTTGCTCTGTAGCAGATGATAAAGTTGACCTTTAATCGTCTTGCCTGTTTCCTGAGTATTGAGAGCATGTGCTACCAGGATCATTATGTGACACTAAGGGTCAAACATAGGACCTCTTGCATGTCAGGCGAGCAGTCTACCAGTGGGGCTATGTCTCCAGCCCATAAAAATCTACTAAGAGTTTTTTTTGGTTGTTTTTTTTTTGTTGTTGTTGTTGTTTTTTGTGTTTTTTTTTTGTTTTTTTTTTTTGTTTTTTTTTTTGCTTTTGTTTGCACTTTTTGTTTTTTTTTTTCTGAGACAGGTTTGGCTGTCCTGGAACTCATTCTGTAGACCAGGCTGTCCTCTAACTCAGAGATTCACTTGCCCCTGCCTCCCAAGTGCTGGGATTAAAGGTGTGTACCACCACAGCCTGGCAAGGGCTCACATTTTCAAATGCAGACTGGGAGTAGGGAGAGGCTGTGAACTCTCAAAGCCCACCTCAGTGACACACCTCCTCCAACAAGGCCACACCTGCTAAGCCTCCCAGACAGCACTACCAACTGGGGACCAAGTCCAAACACATGAGCCCATGTGGGACATTCCCATTCCGATCACACCATCCTGCCACGTGGGGAATGGAGTCCCGGTCTGCTCCTGTTTTAGTGTACGAGTGAATTCAGTTTGCTAAGATTTGAAGATTTTTGTTCCAGTGTTCCTTAAATGAGGCGGATCTACACTTGGGTGGTTTGTTCACTTTTATTTGCAGCGTGTCTGTGTCTGCACACACGTGCACAGTCCATGGTACACACGTGGAGGTCAGAGAAGAACCTGTAGGAGTAGCTTCCCTCCTTCCACCATCTGGGTTCTGAGGACCAAACTCGGGTCGTCAGATGTGGCAGCAAGCACCATCGCCTCAGAGCCTTTTTTAAAAAAAAAAAAATATATATTTTTATTTTTACTTTTGGCAGGCAGGGTTTCATTACTTTGTGCACTAGAAACACTAGGAATGATTAGTCATACAGGGTCGTCTCCTCAATGGAGGAAACGTATACTATACATGTTTTCCACCCAGAAAGCTGGGAGCAATGCTCTTAATAACCAGGTGACCTTTGCTATCTGTAGGGCCAGGCCTCACCCAAATCTCCCAGAATGCTTATCCCAGACTCTCCCTCCCTTTATCTTTGGCTTTGTTTCTCAGTCAATAGAACCAACCCATCTGTAGTAAAGGTGTCTCATGCACTTCATAGCCTGCTGACCTCTGTGCTGTGTCGGTCAGAGACCACACCAGATCCTGGGCCCTTAAGCCGTAGAACCCATCTTCATGGTAGAGGCCACCTGTACATTGCATGAGAGTTTTGATGTAGTCACACTTTAAGCTTTATTGTGCTCGGGGTTGAGATAACTGTTACCAGGAACCTTTTTTTCCCCCAAAATTGTATTCCACTTAAATATGTCTAAAATAAACTGCCTGGGGTCAGACTCCAGAAATTTGAACCTGCACTGGCTACTTTGCTACTTTGTGCTGAACTGAATTTCTTCTTCTTCTTCTTCTTCTTCTTCTTCTTCTTCTTCTTCTTCTTCTTCTTCTTCTTCCTCTTTCTTTCTTTCTTTCTTTCTTTCTTTTCTTTCTTTTCTTTTTTGGTTTTTCGAGACAGGGTTTCCCTGTGTTGCTTTAGAGCCTGTAGACCAGGCTGGCCTCGAACTCACAGAGATCTGCTTTTCTCTGTCTCCTGAGTGCTAGGATTACAGGTGTGCACCACTACTGCCCAGCCCAGGTTTCTTTTTACCTCATTTGGATCATATCTCTACTTGTAGGAACCCCCACAATGTAGCCCTGGCTGTCCTGGAACTCACTGTGTAGACCAGGCTGATTTCAAACTCAGATTCGCCTGCCTCTGCCTCCCAAGTGTTGGGATCTTATGAGCCATTTTGCCAGCCTGCTGTATTTGTTCTGTTGTTGTTGTTGTTGTTGTTCATTTGTTTGTTTAAATTCTTTTAAATTAAAAAATTTATATATAGGATGGAGAGATGGCTTAGCAGTTAAGAATGCTGGCTGCTTTTCCAAAGGACCTGGGTTCAATTCCCAGCACCCACAGGGCAGCTCACAACTGTTTATAACTCCAGTTCTAGGGAATCTAGATATATATTCACACAGATATACATGCAGGCAAAACAAAGACCCATGCACATAGAAATAATTTTTTAAAAATGTATATACATGGGTGTTTTGCCTGTATGTGTGTGTCTGTACACCACATGCATGCCCAGTACCCACAGACTCCAGAGAGGGTTTCAGAGCCCCTGGAACTGGAGAAGCACAGGGTTGTAACCTACCGTGTCAGTGCTGGTAATTGAACTCAGATCCTATGGAAAGACCAGCAAATGCTCTTAACCTGAGCCATCTCTCCAGCCTTGTTTTTCGTTATTGTTGGTTTGTATGTTTGTTTGTCTTGTTAAATTAATACTGTGTGTGTGTGTGTGTGTGTGTGTGTGTGTGTGTGTGTGTGTATGCACGCGCGTGCATGCGTGTGTGCCTGCCTGCCTGCCTGCCTGCCTGTGGAGGCCAGAGGAGGATGTTGGATCCTTTGGAGCTGGAGATAACTGATGTGGGTGCCTGGGAATAGAACTAGAGTTCTCGGCAAGAGCAGCTGCTTTGAACTACTCAGTCACTTCCCTAGCTGCTTTATTTTGTGTTGAAAGAGGAGCTGGCTTTGGCACCAGGGATTAAACCCAGGGCCTTCTGCATGTTAAACTCATGTTCTTCCACTGAGCCACATACCCTCAGCCTCCATCTTCAGTTCTAAGCCCTTTCCAGCCCAGCCCCAAAGCCTGGCTGCCTTCATTACAGCCTTCTTCCCTGAGTGTGTCCCTCCCTCCTCCCTCCCTGGGGCAGGGTGATTGTGGAAATCTTTCCTCTGTGTCTTGGTTGGACAGACAGCTCAACCTGGTGAATCATTATTCTCATTATCTTTTTCTCCTTGCTACAATCTGCTATTTCCAGCCTTCTAGCATTTTCTTTATAAGCAGCTAAAATTACTTTGTTTCAGTCCAAAACTGAAATGTGTCTTGGCTAGTTCAGATAGGATCTCATGAGCTGCATTTCAACAGTCTGACTTTAGGTTCCTCATTCTGTTTAAAATACTACAATGGAGGTGAGCAGGGCAAGATGCTCACTTTCTACACTTTCCTATCTCCTAGAGAAAGGAAAACGGCTTACCCCTGCATTTGGCAGACGTCCTGCCTTCTCTGAGTCAGGAGAGCTAAACCAAGGCTGAAGAAAGAAATGGATGAAGGATCCTGAGGCTGGGAGGGTTTGGGGTGACACAGCCAGTCTGGGGGCTTTGCAGACTGGAGTCACTGTGTTTTCATTGGCCAATCAGCACACCCCAACTGAGCCACACCAGGGGATACTGATTCTTGGCTTGAGGAAAATGCCCTTTTTTTCTCTCTTCTCTCTGTCCTTTTCCCTCCTCCCTTCCCTTACCTGCCTCTTTCCTTTTCTCCATTTCTCTAAAACCCCCGAGAGATTAACTGCCAAGACTTAGGCCCTCGGCCTAACCCCTCACATGTCAGGAAATTCCAAAGATAAGCATCCTCCAGTCACGTGAGCTTGGCTATGTATGTTTTATGGCATACATTTAATAACCCTGCAGGAATGCCTTGAGGCTGCCATGAAACTAAAGTGATTTTTTTTCTTTTTTTGATGTAAGCGTCTCACATTCACAGAGATGCATGCTCCAAATATTTTAACTTGAATTTAGATTTTTACATTTAAGTTCTGTTTGGTCATGCAACAGTTTTTAAGCCTTTACAAAACCAAATAGCTCCACCCACTTTGATTTTAACTTTTCAGCTGATGGTTTTAACATCGAATAGATTTGTTCTTTCCCTGGGGCTTCCTCCACAGGCCTTGGGAGCGGAGGCAACCTCACACACTGCACCACTGCTAAGTGATGTGTGCTGGGGCTGGCAGTGCCACAGCAGTCTGACTGGACAGGACCCTGAGCTGCCATCCATTTGTCAGTTAAAGTTAACTCTGCAGCCTTGCCACCATGTCCGTGTCAACATGGCTGCCAGCCTTGAGGCAAGTCTGAGTTGCCACGTATAAAACATGACTTAGTTTAAGAACTTCAGAAGAGGGCCGGAGAGGTGGCTCAGTGGTTAAGAAGAGCTCTTGCTCCTCCACAGGATCCAAGTTCAGTTCCCAGCACCCATATCAGGGGCTCACATTCCCCTGTAACTCCTGCTCCAGGAGAGGCACTAACTCTGTGGCCTCAGCAGGCACCTGCACACACATAAAAATAGTAAACGTAAATCTTTAAAACTGTTGTGAGTGTTTGGCCTGTATGTGTGTATGTGTACCATGTCTCCCAGCACTCAGGAGGCAGAGGCAGGCGGATCTCTGAGTTCGAGGCCAGCCTGGTCTACAAGAGCTAGTTCCAGGACAGGCTCCAAAGCTACAGAGAAACCCTGTCTCTGGTAGATGCCCGTGGAGATGAGAAAGAGGGCCCTGGAGCCTCCAGAACTGGAAATACAGATGTCATAAGCCACCCACAAGAGCCACATGATCCCCAAGTAAATCTTTTAAAAATAATGTCAAACTGGGCTTGGTGGCACATGCCTATAATCCCAGCACTTGAGGGGCAGAAGCAGGGGGATGGATCTCTGTGAGTTCGAGACCAGCCTAGTCTATAATAGTGTATTCTAGGACAGCCAGGGCTACATAATGAGACCCTGTCGAAAAAAAAAATGAAGGAATGAATTAATTAGTTTGGGGTTCAGAGTAAAATTGTTTTGAGAAACTTGGTTTAACAGAGATTTACTTCACAGTGTCTACACTGGAAAACAAAGAGGGCTTGGTTGCTGTTCTATGTTCTGAGAGCCTTCATTGTGTCTTCTCACTGGAAAGTGAAGATCACTGGGTCTCAGACACTGTTAGTAGGCCTTCAGGTTTTTACCTCTAGCAATTTCATAGTTTCAGATCTTATATTAAGATCATGGGACCGGGACAGATGGCTCTATGGTTAAGAGCACTGACTGCTCTTCCAGAGGACCTGGATTAAATTCCCAGCACCCACACGGCAGCTGACGACTGTCTGTAACTCCAAGATCTGACACCCTCACACAGAGATACATGTAGGCAAACATCAATGTACATAAAATAAGAATAAATAAATTATTTTTTAAAAAGGATCTTTAATCAGATGGATTTTTCTGCAGATAAGAGATACAGATATTCATTTTTCCTTGCACCATTAGTTGAAGAGGCTCTCTTCTAGTTTATGTTTTTGACACATTAGTCAAGATTCTGTGGCTGTGGCTATGTGTTTACTCTGGGTCCTCCTCTCTGTTCCTTAAGTGTTTACATTTACATGTCTGGGGTTTTGTTTTTTTGAGACAGAGTTGTACTCTGCAGCCCTGGTTGCTTTGTGGACCAGGCTGGCTTCAGATTTACAAAGTCTGCTTGCTGGTGCCTCTAGAGTGCTGAGATTAGAAGTGAGCCACCACATCTGGCTAAACATAGCTTTCATGTTTTCACTGATAGCCGGGCATGGTGGTGCAGGCCTGTAGTCCCTGCCTCAGGAGGATTGCTGTGAGTACCAGATCAGCCTGTACTCAGCTTCAAAAACAAAATCAGTTATGCAATCAATTAATTACTTAGTTAATTAATCAAATACTCATTTACTTATCTAGCCAACAAATATTTACTGTGACTATATTTAGTATTAGATATGGGAATGTATTCATGAGTAAGACTGACAGAGACCCTGCCCTGCTAGAGAATCCAGACTAACAGCAGGAGGACACAGCTGCTGTGTGAGGCTCCACGGTGACTCCAGAGCCAAGTGCCCTGAGGCATAGGTGCTGTGGGAATGTTCAGCAGGTGAATCCAGCCTGCCAAGGAACAGGGCAGCCTTGAGGCGAAGAGAGATGTAGATGCTCAGCGGGAGGGGGTGGCAGGTGGACCATCAGTGAGGGAGCTGATACAGGTTTCTTCGTGCTGGAGGAACTGAGGGACGGGTCTGGACAGAGTGGGATAGGGGTCCCCAAGGATGGACAAGGAGGCCGTGAGGTCTAATAGAACCAATCCTAGAGCTCTAGAGACAAAAGGAGCACCGGGAAGAAACACGTCACAGCTTTGAAGGGGGCAGTCATCAGATTTGCATGTTAGGGTTCCCCTTGGTGACAAAGTGGGTGTTGTGGTTAAGTTGTGATGTAATTCCAGTGGGAAGTGATCAGTCTCTAGTGGCTGGGGCGGTAGAATGCGGTTAGTTGGTTAGGTGTAGGTGGGCCTGCAGCTTCAGGCATAAACATCTGGTTGGCCTTCCAGGGGGCAGCTCTGAGAGAGGAACCTCCTTTGAGACATGTTAATTTTAAGGTTCTTGCCCACTGCCTTAAATTAGCATTTCATTTACTAAAGTATGTAAAAGTCATTAGTAACCCTCGCACAGTAATTGGACATTGGTCATAATTTTTTTAATTTTTTTTGAGACAATTTCATGATATACTCCAGGCTGATCTCAAACTTGAGATCCCTGCCTCGGTCTCCTGAGTACTGGTATTAGACTCCCATGGAGGGAGGGCTAGAAAAGAAAGGAACTAGGAAAGAGAAATAGAAGAAATTCACTGGAGATGGATGTGGCTTACTGGGGATGTCTCCATTGCTTGCCTAATACAATGAAGACCTGGGTTTAGTCCCTAGCACCACATAAAGCAGGCATGATGTGCACACTAGTAATCCCCAGCACTTGGGAGGCCAGGCAAAAGAATCAGAAGTTCAAGGTCATCCTCAGCTCCTTAGTGTATTGGACCAAGCCTGAGCTACAAGGGAGATCACCGCAACAGTGAGATCAAGGTCACATCTCTAAAGCCAGCTGCCACATGGTCATTGGAGGACCTGGAAGGGGGTCACATTCTCTCCAGTTGTGAGCATCCGGAAGGCAAGTACTCCTTGCCTTTGCTTCACTGGTTCGGAGCACAGTGTGACCCACAGAAGATATTTAGCACACCTGTGGGTGGTGTGGAGCCCGAGTGCTGGGCATGTTTGGCTAGAGACCTGATCAATTGTGCTTATCATCCATTCGCCTTTGGAAATACCCTTCTCTTCCAAGTTACTACATAAAGATGCTAAAACCTTTCTCAAGTTCAAAGTCGTGCGTAGAAAATTAGCACAGTGGACCAGTCATTCTTGTGAGCAGTGCTGTGGCTGGGCCGTCCTCACCCAGGAAAAGGAGACCAGGACGAGCTCCTTAGGAATTTAGAGCTTTTTTTTTTTTTTAAGTATTTTTATGGTTTATTTAACTTTTATTTTATGTGCATTGGTGTGAAGTGTCAAATCCCCTAGAACTGGATCTTCAGACAGTTGTGAGTTGCCATGTGGGTGCTGGGAATTGAACCCTGGTCCTCTGGAAGAGCAGTCAGTGTTCTTAACCACTGAGCCATCTCTCCAGCCCCGAATTTAGAGCTTTTTTATTGAGCCACACAGACCCTACTACAAGTCTAAAGAGGCGGCTCGGAGCTGAGTGAGCAAGGGGGTTTATATAAGTAAAAACCACAAGTTTGTTACATCCCCTTGGAATAGCAGTGATGGCTGTTAGCAAACATGACAGGATATGAACTTTTTGTTTGTTTTGTTTTTCAATAAAAGGTTTATAGCCCTGGCTGTCCTGGAACTCGCTTTGTAGACTAGGCTAACCTCGAACTCAGAGATCTGCCTGCCTCTCTGCCCCCCAAGCGCACCACCACGCCTGGCTGAGGATGGCCTTGGAATAATTGCAGTTCTGCTTTTCTCTTGGTTCTGGAACTGTTTGTGTGAAGTTGGAGGCTCCTCCTTGCCCCTCTGTGGACCTTACTTTGTGTTGATTTACAGTGTTGCTTTTTAGATTTCACACATTGGTCACTTGAAAACCAGCACCTTAGCCGGGCAGTGGTGGCGCACGCCTTTAAGCCTTTAATCCCAGCACTCGGGAGGCAGAGGCAAGTGGATCTTTGTGAGTTCGAGGTCAGCATGGTCTACTAGAGCTAGTTCCAGGACAGGCTCTAAAGCTTCAGAGAAACCCTGTCTCGAAAAACCAAAAAAAAAAAGAAAAGAAAAGAAAGCCAGCACCTTACTTAACACAGAGATGGACTCATCATTAGGAAACCCTGTGGTAATTTATTTCACAAGTTAAGCTTTGCAGCAGAGGCAGGAGGATCACAAGTTCAAAGGCCATCCTGGGCTACATAGAGAGAGACCCTCTCTCAAAAAGCCAGGGACCAAACCAAGTGTGATGGAACACACCTTTAACCTTAGCACTTGGGAGGCAGAGGCATGAGGATCTCCAGCCTGGTCTACAGAGGGAGTTCCAGGACAGCCAGGGCTACACAGAAAAACCCTGACTTGAAAAAACAAAAACAAAACAAAAAGCCAGGGACCGAGGGTAAAGTGACAGGGCACTTGTCTAGCGTGCACAAGGCTGTGGAGGTTTGCAGGGACCGAGGGTAAAGTGACAGGGCACTTGTCTAGCATGCACAGGCTGTGGAGGGTTTGCAATGTAACTGTTTCTGATTTTGTTTGTTTTGACTTTCTATTACATTTATTTATCTGAGGGGTGCTAGGGTAGCATGACGCATGAGTGGAGATCAATAGCAGATGTTTCTCATCTTCCGCCATGTGGGTCCAGCAGGTTGCACTCAGGTCATCAGACTTGGTGGGAGCACCTTTTCCTGCTGAGCCATCTCATGGCCCTCATTGTCGTTTGTTTTTGTTTGATGTTATTGTGGGGGTTTTGTTGTTTGTTTGTTTGTTTTGAGGCAGGGTCTACAGCCAGACTGGTCTGAAACTCACTGTAGCCTAAGGAGGATTAGGACTATTGACAATTCTCCTGCCTCAGCCTCCAGAGTTCTGGGATTATAAACATTCATCACCATGCCCAGTTTTTTACTTTTTTTTATTATTATTGTGTTATATTGTATTGTACTTAAAGTTTTTTAGACAAGGTCTCTCAATGTTGTTCTGACTGACCTGGAATTCACTATGAAGACTAGACTGGCCTAGAACTCATGCAGATCTACCTGCCCCTGCCTCCAAAATGCTAGGATTCTGCACCATAATACCCAGCTCCTAGCTGTGTCTCATTAAGTAGACCAGGCTGACCTATAACTTGATAACCTTATCCTCCTGTCTTAGCCTCCCAAGTGCTGGAGCTGTAGACATGTACTCCATGCCTGCCTCCAGATCAGATCAGTTTTTTAAAAGAAAGTTCATATTCTTAAAATGTAGTCTTTCGCCAGTCAGTGGTGGCACACGCCTTTAATCCCAGCACTTGAAAGGCAGAGGCAGGCAGATCTCTGTGAGTTCGCGGCCAGCCTGGTCTACAGAGGGAATTCCAGGACAGCTAGAGATACACAGGGAAACCCTATCTAAAAAACAAACAAAAATGTAGTCTTTCTAGATGCTGTATCAAAACTTTTTATGTGTCAGGATTCAAATGCAAAGCATACCTTATATGTTAACATCTTGCTCCCATAAATATGGGAAAAAATCACAACGGAGTTAAGGTGTGTCTTAAAGTCCAGAACATCCAGCAGTAGCCATTTGGATAGTGGTTCATCCCATCCCAGCAAAGCCCAGGATCATCCAGACTAGCAGTTGTGCTACATGTACTGTAAGGAAGAGAGCTGGCCCCTGGAACTCATGCCCTGAAGTATACAGACATCTTTGGTTGTTAGGGCTCTACTCTGCAGACCACACCTTCACCCCAAAGTCTACCGTCAGAGTACTAGACTGGGCAAAGAACAACCAGAGAAAGCAGCTAACACCTATGTCCCAGACCAGACCCATCTGCCAGAGCTTAGACCCTCAATGGAGGCAAAAGAGGCTCATGGGCTGATAGCACCCCTTTGGGGATGGGTTTCTGCTACAGCTCAGGCGTTTGCCCTGGCTTCCAGCTCTGCAGCCCTGGCCTGAAAGCTCTGACTTGGCCCTTTTTGCCCTGTGACCTCTGTCGTGTTCTGAACCAGCCTGAACTGATTCACGTTCTCTTTTTGTTTTCTTCCATGGTGTGCAACTCAGGAAGTCCTATGAGTTTGAAGACCTACTGCAGTCCTCCTCTGAGAGCGGCAGGGTGGACTGGTACGCACAGACCAAGCTGGGACTCACACGCACCTTATCGGAGGAGAACGTCTACGAAGACATTCTAGGTAAGAGGCCAAACTCTGCGTGGAGAGCTGTGAGTGAGTTGGGCTGAGACAGAGAGAGTTGGCACGGAGTTTCTGCTCCAAACACACATGCATGCACTTGAAGACAGATGTGCCGTTAATGTACGAGAAAACCTCAGGTAGACAGACTGGGAGGGTGAGCTTCAGCGGGCTGAAGGAGGAACAGCTGGCGATGAACAGCGAGCTGAGCAGGCAACAGGATGTTCCAAAAACCACGGAGCCTTCCCTCGAGATCCAGGGTAGAATCCTGGCTCTGCAATTGTTAGTTTTGTGACTTTAGCTGGTGGCACAAAGGCTCAGAATGTGAGTTCTTTGTCCATCTCATGATGACGGTGGCTGCCTTGCAAGTTGCTGAAGGATTGGTGAGAATATATAACAGGCCTCTCCTCCACCATCAGCTGTGGGATGGAGACACTGTCGGCCAGCATGCTTTTTCCGATACCATGAGAGCAGTACTCCGGAAGGGTAGCAAAGCACAGACTAAATGATGTCTGTCGGGAAGAATAACCTTGACGGAGCGCTAACCCTCCTCAGCTTCCAAAGAGGACTTAGGTCCAAGGTTTATTTCAGAGTTCAGGATTCTTCAGGGGATAGCTCCATTTCAGTGAGGCGTGAGCTCAGACCTGAGTCTGCTCATGATGGTAGAAGGAATGAGACGATGTATGAACAGTGTGTCTTGAAGCCCACAGGACAGTGTCTTCAGCGCCAGTCTCCCACTTTGACTGTCGCTGTGGCCCATTGCAAAGCCATCAACTCAAGAAGCTCTGGGGGTGCTTGGAGAAGTCGGGATGCTGGACACGCTGGTCTCATATGAACCAGCGGATCTGCCTGTACCCTGGATCTTTAAGCATCACTTAGGAGCTCCTTTCCCAGAACACCCAGAACTAGAGCTGCTTCGCCCAGAACTGGCAGGAATGAAAGAGAAATACCAGGCTGATATAAAAGAAAATAGTAAAAATAAAAGCAAACTTTGCTTGATATGAACCACCTCAGGAGGATAGGATTCTCCTCAGTTAAAAGACACTGAAAACTGATTTTTTATCACAGGAATAGCTTGTATAGTTTATAATCTCCTCTACAGATGGCATAAAACTTTAACTTGTTAAGTTCCCTCAGCACACTTTAGCTATTATAAACACATATACTTAGAATCATGACTATGTACACGGTGTTCTGTCTGCGTGTACGCCTGCAGGCCAGAAGAGGGCGCCAGATCTCATTTCAGATGGTTGTGAGCCACCAGTGGTTGCTGGGAATTGAGCTCAGCACCTCTGGAAGAGCAGGCAGTGATTTTAACCGCCGAGCCATCTTTCCAGCCCCCTCAGCATAACTTTAGAAATGGAAAAAGAGCTAGTGAGAGAGAGAAAAACCCACAGGCATTTGCACGTGAGGGCAGACAGCACACATGGGGTCATCAGAAATGCCTCCTGAAGGGAGGAAGCACAGGAGGGCAGGAGGGATTGCAGAACTGTTTGAACCACAGCATCAGGTTGGGTTCCCACCCTTGTACTGCAAAGGTACTTTGGGGGAATCTGTAACCCAAACCTACTTCTCCTTTCTTCTCCATAGTGACTTTGGAGGACAGTGGCTTCCTACTGTCCTCTAGACCTATGGCTTTCCCCTCTAGATCTAGAGCCTGGGGCCTGCAAAGCCATCAAAAGTCCTGAGTCACTCTGGCCAGACCAGCTTATGTCCCATGTTCATTTTCAGAGCTGGAAGTGACGTTCAATGGTTGCCTTAGGCCTAGGCTGTCAAACCCTCCTGAACTCACCTGTGGGCCAGGGGCCAGGCCCCATAGAGCAGCAAGCCCTGGACCTGGGGATGAAGTTACAAGTCAGGAGATGGGGAGTTATCCCTTAGTAAAAATCAGGTTCTGCTGCTACAAGGAAGGGGGGGTGACCAGTAAAACAACACATAGCCCACAAGCACTCACATGGAAAAGCAAAGCCTTTCCCATATAAAAAGTTCAGGTGCCTAGAGAGATGGCTCAGTGGTTAAGAACTCTAGCTGCTCTTACAGAGGACCTGGGTTCAATTCCCAGTACCCACATGGCAGCTCACACCTGTCTGTAACTCCAGTTACAGAAGTTCTGACACCCTCACACAGACATACATGCAGGCGAAACACCAATGCACATAAAATAAAAATAATAAGTAAATAGTTTTTCAGTGGACAATGGTGGCACATGCCTTTAATCTCAGCACTCGAGAGGCAAAGGCAGGTGCATGGCCAGCCTGGTCTACAGAGTGAATTCCAGGACAGCTGGTGCTGTTATACAGAGAAACCCTGTCTTGAAAAACCAGGAGGGGGGAAAAAAAAAGGAAAAGTTCAGGGCCTTGAGAGATGGCACAGCAGTTAATAGCGCTGGCAGCTATTGTCAGGGACCCTGGCTCAGTCCCCAGTGCCCACATGGAGGCTCACAACCATATGTAACTCCAGTTCCAGAGAATTTGACACTCTTCTAGCCTTCTCAGGCATCACCCACACACATGGTGCATGGATAGTATGTGCAGGAAAAATGCCATTTGCATAAAATAAAATAAATCTTTTAAAAAGAAAGAAAAGACAAAGTTCTAATATTCCTGACCTATTTGCTGTTGATTGTAGATCCACCTATGAAAGAAAATCCATATGAGGACATCGAGTTACACGGCCGCTGCCTGGGCAAGAAGTGTGTCTTGACTTTCCCTGGGTCTCCCACCTCTTCCATCCCGGACACTTCCACCAAGGTACCTCGGGCAGTGCATCTGTCTGTCTTACTCAGCAGCCTGACCGGTCTCCTGCAACCAGCCTTTCTGCAGAGCTCCCTAAAATACCTTTGAGTCTCTAGTTCAGGGCTCTCTCCTAAGTCAGTCACTAAAAAGCAGTGCATTTAGCTATCCTGAGCCACACCTGCAGTCCGAACCGCTTGAAGCCAGAGGCAGGAGAATTGCTGCTCAAAGTTCAGGGCCAGCCTGGTTGACAGAGTAGCCTGACGAAGAGAAAACCATAGACAAGTAAATGAGGGCATCTTGATGAGATGTGAGGGGGAAAGGCAGAGTGGAGAGCCGGTTCGTGTAGTCTAGTACCATCTGTGTACCCTTTTTAAGGTTTATTTGCCAGGTGTGGCTTTTATTCCCAGTCCTCAGGAGGCAGAGGCAGGCAAATGTTTGGGAGTTTGAGGACAGCCTGGTCTACATAGTAAATTCCAGGCATCCAGACCCTGTCTTAAAAAAAATACTTATTTTTTATGTATATGTATGTGAGTTTATGTGCATCACATGTGTGCAAGAGCACTTGGAGGCCACAAGAGGGCATCAGATCCCCTGGAACTGAAGTAGCAGGTGGTTGTGAGCCACCATGTGGGTGCTCAGAACTGACTCAGGTCCTCTATAAGAGCTCCCAATCACTGGGCAGTCTCTCCAGACCTTGTGACTATTTAACTTAAAGAATATATGTATCTGTAAGCTCACATTTGTTTGTACATGTACAGAATCAGTGCATAAGCAGACACCCTCTGTGGTATTTTGTTATCTGAGTACCCCGAGGTCAAGACTCCAAGATTCTCTGATCCTGTTGAACACTTTTAGGGCATTTGTTGTTGAAGAAAGGAAATAAAGGAAGAGTAAACTTAAACTGAAAATTTCGTGCAAATTCCATTGTTAGGGTTTGTTTCCAGCTGAGGAATGCAGCAGTACTCCTTAGGCCCCAGAGCAGGGTCAGTGTTTGCTTGTGTATGTGTGTGTGTGTGTGTATATGTGTTCGTTCATAGGGTGTGCTGTCTACACCTGGTGTCAGACAGGGACACTTCCAGCCACTGACTTCTAGAAGACTCAGGGACGTCACCTGTTGTTAAGGTGAGGCTTACAGGCCCGTTGAGCTGCCTCAGTATTTGCCTGAACCAACCAGCTTTCACATGGAGAAGACTGTTGTCATGAGAAATGCATGATAACCAATAGTCAGCAGTTTCTACTCGCCTTGGAAACGTGTTTGTGTTCTCATTAGCATATGGATGTGTCTAGCAGTTAGACAATTCTTTTCCTAGACTGACTAGACTGACTTAGAAAAACAAAGTAAGGGCTTAGGACATATATCAGGGGCAGAATGCACACAAGGCCCTGGTTCAGTCCCCAATACCAGGGAAGGAACTAGGCAAAATGGCTCACATCTATAATCTCAGCATTTGGGAGGCTGAGGCAAGAAGACCTGAAGTTCAAGGTCATCTTCATCTATGTAATGAGTTCAAGGCCAGCCTGGAATACCTGAGACCCCGTCTCCCAAAAAGAGGGGCGGGGGTGTATATAGCTTAGTCTATACAGTGTTTGTCATGAAAGAAGGAGGACTGAGTTCAACCCCTTTAACTGATGTATAAAAGTGAGTATAGAGATAATTATAATCCCAGTGCTGGAGAGGCAGAGAGACCCATTGGCCATCTGAACTTGAGAGTTCCAAGCCAGTGAGAGACCCTGTCTCAAAAAGGAAGGAAGGAAAGAAGGAAGGAAGGAAGGAAGGAAGGAAGGAAGGAAGGAAGGAAGGAAGGAAGGAAGGAAATGAAAAGAATAGGTGGGTGGCGCCTAAGGAACAGCGCCAGAGGTTGACCTCTAGCCTCCCTGCGTGTGTACACGTGTGCATGTGAGCCCACACGCGCATACACAAGAAGAAGAAAGAGAAGCAGTTGTATCTGTGCTGCCTCTCACATCCTACCCGGCTCGCCACTTCATGCAGGGAGTCACTGCTCTTAGAACAGTGACAGACCCCTGCCCTGGACAGCTGTGTTCTGAGCAGGCAACTCCTCCCTCGTACCAGAAAATGAAGGCCGAGTGGCCTTTCCTGTCCCTGCTAGGTTGGGCAAACCTGGAGCCTGTGCCACCACAACAGCCAAGCTAGGGTAGTCGTGATGCCAGTGAAGTTTTCTGTCCAGATGTCCTGGATAGCACTGTGCGCTGGCCAATGCCCTGACCTTACAGGCTGTTAGTGCCCATGAAGCATCACTGGGGCCTGTATTCTGTGTTCATTATTCTGCTCTCACATCTGGGTGTCTGGTCTGTGCCCCCGTTCTGAGGGACAGCTGCAGACTTTGCCACTTCCTCCATTTAGCTCATCAGCTATTCATTGAGCATCTGCCACATCTGGGCTGCATCTGGGAAATTAGAAGTAGCTGAGGCAGCCCCTCTGTGCTGAACTCCCCTGCTAGCCTCAGAGAGCTCTGCGCCATCTTTGGGATGTTCGTTTAATTAACTCCTGTCTGGTCCCAGTGGAAAGGGAGGGACAATTGGACAGAAGTCTCCTAGAAATGAGCAGATGTGCAGCTGGAGCAGCCGCGGCAGTCTGTGAGTCCAGAGTGATTGTTTATGTGTTATATAACCATACCTACTACAGCCCCAGGAATGTGGCCGCAACTCAAAAACAAATTATGTGGGTGTGTGTGCGGAGTATGTGTGTATCTCTCGTGTGTGGGTGTACTGCATGTGTGCACTGCACATGTGCGTGTAAAGGTCTAAAGTTGACCGCAGGTGTCCTCAGTCATTCCCCACTTTATTGAGTGAGTGAATCTTACTGAATCTGGAGCTTCCTTACTCTGGCTCGCCAGCTTGCCCAGGAAATCCTGTCACTGCTGCCTAAGTGCTAGGCTTCCAGGTGTGCTGTCACATCTGCCCAGCTGTTTGTGTGAGTGCTGGGGCCTGAGCTCCAGTCCTCACAGCTACAGCAAGCTTTTTATCCAGAGATCCATCTCTACAGCCTCTGTTTGTTTGTTTGAGATAGAGAGGGGGCTCTCTCTTTGTAGCCCTGGCTGGCCTCAAACTGTAATTCTCCTGCACCAGCTTCCTGAGTTGTGATTATACAGATATGTGCTACTACAACTGCCAAGGACTAATTTTTATGACAGAAAAAGATGTGCTGATCCGAGACAGTCTGTTTCCTCTTTTTTTTTTTTTTTTAAATATTGTGATACCCATTTAGCCAAAAAGGGCTAATGATCTCAGCTTCAGTCCATGTCATCTTCCTTTGAGAAGGCTCAGGGCTTCTTGCCACCTCCTTGCCATCAAGATGTCACATGCCAGGACCCATCACAGCCTCCTGCAACAACTCAAGAGACTTGAATAGGGAAGTCAGACCTCAGGCAAAGATCATCTTTGTCTACTTCTCAGACACTATAGATTTTCTGCTGTGCCCAGTGAATCAGTGCCTATGGGATTAGAGACAGTGGGCCACGGTGACACAGATCACAGCTGCTGCATTAGAGACAGTGGGCCACGGTGACACAGCTCCTGCACTAGAGACAGTGGGCCATGGTGACACAGCTCCTACACTAGAGACAGTGGACCACGGTGACACAGCTCCTACACTAGAGACAGTGGGCCACGGTGACACAGCTCCTACACTAGAGACAGTGGGCCACGGTGACACAGCTCCTACACTAGAGACAGTGGGCCATGGTGACACAGCTCCTGCAAGGAAGCAGGTGAGATTGGGCTCTATGCAGGTTGGTGTGTGGTGCTCCTACCAGCAGTAGAATCTGCCGGCTAATGGCCTAAAAATAGTACCACCTTTTAGACCCGACAGTGGCTTCTTTTTCACATTACAGTTAGGGTTTGGCAACCTACTGCCAGTTGCTGGTTTTTATGAATGAAGTTGTATGAGACTTTTATGAATGAAGCTGTATCACCCTATTCAGTCCTTTGTACATTACATGTGCTGCCTGTGGAGTTGGCATGGTTGAGAAGCTGCAGCAGAGAGGGCATGGCCTACATTGCCGTACAAATTATCTGACTTTGAAGAAAAACTTCACTGGCTTCTCTAAGTCTAAGACTCGCACCCTTGCCAGCAAACAGACATATTCACTATGCTACCATTTCTCCCAGTAGCCTCGGGATCCTTGGAGCCCTGGGTAAAGACTCTGGGTCAGAATTGCTTCTTCCTGCCGAGCCTCAGACTGTCCTGAATGCTTGAGAGGCTCACCCCCACATCCTGCTGTTTTCCATCAGGCAAGGAGCTACTGCAGGCCCACTCCTCCCTGAAGCTCCCTGGACGGTTAGTTATTTGGGTGCTCTGGGACACTCCTGGAGACTTGCTCCCCAGCAGTGACACCAGGAGATGCAGCCTGCATGCAGCCTGCCTGCAGCTTCTGCCAGGCTCCTGGGCATGCTGTCTAGAGTCGAGCATCATGTTTTGGTTGCTTCTCTTCTCCGATCTTTCCATGAGTCAGATCTGTAAGCAAACACTGGCTCAGTGTAAAACAGGTACCTGCTGGTTGCCAGCCGTTACACAGATTTCAGTGCCACGAGAGCATTCAGGTGTGTTCTTGGACTTTGTTGCAGGTGGAGTTAGGCTGCTAAGAAGCCTGCTTTCTGTGCCAATGTGATAAAGATGCCCACACGGTCCCAGCAGGTCAGCTCTCCACCATTGGAAGCATCCTGTGCTGAGCGATTCCTTGTTCTTTGTAGACCTATGGTGAATGGGAGAACAGACCATGGGGCAGATAGGAGTCTTTGTTCCTGGAAATTTTGAGAAAGAAAAGGCTCTGAAGTTGTAAATACAACCTACTTGGAACTAAGCGAGACTAGGAAATTTTGGTGGGACAGAATAGGCCTATTCTGTGAGTGCTTAAGACAGGGTAGATGTGGCTTTCTTTGTAAATTGATTGAGAAAGAAAGGCTCATTCATTAAATGGGATAGGGATAAGTTAGTTTGGAGGGAAATGATTTAGATTAGCATACCATGAAATAAATACTGACGGGTTAATGCATAAACTATGTTAAAAAACAAACCAAGAAAATCCAGACAAAAATAGAAATCAGTATTTATTAAACGTCTAGCAAGAGATAACTTTTATTTTTTTTCTAAATGTTTTTCATGTGTTCCATTGCATATGGGTGTGTACATACACCAGAATGTATATACGTGTGGAGGTCAGAAAGCATGCATGAGTTGGTCCTCTCCTACAGTGTCGGACCCAGGGATCAAACTCAGGTTCTCAGACTTGGCAGCAAGCATCCCCCACCTGCTGAGCCAGCTCACCAACCCAGGAGATAGAGTCTCTAGGAAAAGGTGAGGAAGTTAGAGGGCTGGAGAGATGTCATGATGGATAAGCACACTTCTCTTGCAGAGGACTGGAATTTGGTTCCCTGTACTCATGTCAGGCTGTGTACAATGGCCTGTGATTCTGGCTCCAAAGGAATATGATGTTTCTGCCCTCCGTAAGCTCCCACACTCACATATACAAACCCATATACAAACACGTATGTACACACCTAATTAAAAAAATAAACGCTGGCCAAGCGATGCTGGCGCACGCCTTTAATCCCAGCACTTTGGAGGCAGAGACAGGTGGATGTCTGAGTTCAGTGCCAACCTGATCTACAGTGCAAGTTCCAGGACTGTCTCCAAAGCTACAGAGAAACCCTGTCTCGAAAGCAAATAAACAAACAGGTAGGGCAAGAACAAAAAATAAGAAAATAAAATAAGTCTTTTAAAAACAGGAATGAAGGGGCTGGAGAAATGGGCTGGCTGCTCTTCTATAGGACCCAGGTTTGATTCCTAGGAGGCAGAGGCAGGCAGATCTTTGTGAGTTCGAGGACAGCCTGGTCTACAAGAGCTAGTTCCAGGATAGGCTCCAAAGCTACAGAGAAACCCTATCTGGAAGAGAGAGAGAGAGAGAGAGAGAGAGAGAGAGAGAGAGAGAGAGAGAGAGAGAGAGAGAGAAGTCTCGCCCACTCTCAACACCCCACCCCCCTGCTGCCCAGGCAAGCAGATCTTCTCCAGCCTGTGCTCACTCCTTCTGTCTATCTCCTGAAGTGGTAACTTCTGCTCGCACACTCTCTCTCTCTCTCCACTTCTCCCACCCCCTCTCTGCCCCTCTCTCTTCTTCTCCCTTCTCCCCTTCCCCCTTTCCTTTTCCCTCCATAACCCACTAAATTAACTATATATCCAAACTCTTTCTGCATAATGTCTGTCTCTCACCCTCCACAGTCTCTGGCCTGCCAAGGTCACCTACTAAGGTGACCTGCAGCTACCACTACCCATACCCCTCCTGGGACCTGCCTTCCCCACACACACACTCTTTTTTGTTTTCTTTTTTGTTTTTTGTTTTTTGTTTTTCGAGACAGCGTTTCCCTGTAGCTTTGGAGCCTGTCCTGGAACTAGCTCTTGTAGACCAGGCTGTCCTCAAACTCACAAAGATCCGCCTGCCTCTGCCTCCTGAGTACTGGGATTAAAGGTGTGCACCACCACCACCCAGCTCACACTCTCATATCTTTAAAAAAGAATAGGTTATCTTCTATCTGTTTTTGTTGGTTTGAGTTGTACCCCTCAACTTGTAGTATTTATCAGGAAATGGATTCTCTTCTGGGTTATGAACTGTAAATTTTTTTTGAGACCGAGTCTGCAGCCCTGACCCGCCTCAGACTTGCTGTGAGCAGAGGAGAGCCTTGCCCATCTGTTCCTCCCAAGTGCTAGAATTACAACATGTACTACAATGCCAGAAATCAAGTTAATTTTTATTTTGGGGGTACTGGAGAGCAGACTTGGCGTCTTGCACGTGCTGGGCAAGTCCTCTGAGCTACATCCACTGCTGATTGGTAAACTTTTAAACAAGTTCTTTATTTGCCTTTTGATTTGAAAGAGGCTTGCTTAGAAATACAGTCCTGGATTGGAGCTCTAGGTCGGTAGTAGAGGGCCTTTCTGTGTCAGGCCTTAGCCCCAAATGCCAGTACTACAAATGACAAAGATACCCATGCCCAGAGGGATGAAACTTCCTGTAGAGCAGGCACTTGACAAGCCAGCCCCAGGGTCACAGCCACTTTTGTCCTGTGATTTACAAGGACCCGTGTCTTCTATCATCAGGTCTCATCTGTAAAGCCAGGGCAGAGGCAGGTGCTTTAGATTTTCATCCTTTGTCATATACATTTCCCACAACTGGATGGGAGCACAGCATGGTTAACATAGCAAACCCCAGGTACCCTGGGAATCCAGCCCAGCCAGCTCAGTCCCCTGTCTCCCCACTGAGCTCTCCCACCCAGCCCAGCCAGCTCGGTCCCCTGTCTCCCCGCTGAGCGCTCCCACCCAGCCCAGCCTGCTCAGTCCCCTGTCTCCCTGCTGAGCTCTCCTGTCTCTGTCCCTTCATTTGGACTTATTACTCTCTCCTTTCTCACACAGCAATCCTTGTCCAAGTCTTCATTTTTCCGGCAAAATTCAGAGAGAAGAAACTTCAAACTGCTGGACACCAGGAAGCTGAGTCGGGATGGAGCTGGATCACCAGTGAGAGCCAGTCCTCCCTCTACACCTAGCAGCCCGGATGATACTTTCTTTAACCTCGGAGACCTACAGAATGGCAGGAAGAAGAAAAAGATCCCCAGGGTAACACACACTTTAGATTTCAAGGACCGGGATGCACCCCCAATCCTCCTCAGAGGAAGTGGAGGGGATAGAATGAGGGCCTCTGCGTTCTGTGTCACAGGAGGCCAAGGGGACACAGTGAAACCAGCAGACTAGGACATGTGGGTCTCCTGTTGTTATTGCTGCCCTTTGTTATTCCCCTTAGCCCTTCCTCTCCCCACCTCCTTAACTATCCTTTAGAGCCCAAACAATCTTTTCCTGCCAGTGTCTGTGACAGATCTGACTGCCCTGGAGCTTACGCTGTAGACCAGGCTGGCCTCAAACTCACAGAGATCCGCCTGCCTCTGCCTCCCTGGGATTTAAGGCATGAGACACCGACACCATTCAACTAAATACTCAATACACCAGGACCTATGCTGTTCCTATTCTTCTCAATACATAAAAAAGGCTTTTAAACATTTAATTATTATTTTATGTGTATGGGTGCTTTGCCTGCATGTAATGTATGCCTTATGCATGCCAAGTGTCTGCAGAGGCCAGAAGAAAGCATTGGATCCTCTAGAACTGGAGTTACAGTTGGTTATGAGCTGCCATGTGGGTGCTGGGAATTGAACCTGGATCCTTTAGAAGGCTAGCCAGTACTCTTGACTGCTGACCCTCTCTCTAGTCCCAGATTCCACACTTTTATGCTGTTTGATTTGCCTCAACTGTGTGTGGTAGATTTCCCTCTCTTTCCCCCACCCCAGGTTAACGTGGAGGCTACCCCTGTGGAAAGGAAAAGTGGGGTATGACCTCAGGGGCTCTGCTGAAGGTGCCCTCCAGTAATGGTGCCCATTGAATGGCTCCCCCAAGGAAATAACCTGATCCCTCATCTTATAGATGAGGATATCAGATGAGGGAGGTCAAAGAAATGGCCTACTGGTACCCAGATGTTGGGGAGCCAGAAAATTAAAAGTATGCTAAAAAATAAAAATTGAGTATTTAGCCGGGCGGTGGCAGCACACACCTTTAATCCCAGCAAGGTAGGAGCGGGCAGATCTCTGTGAGTTTGAGGCCAGCCTGGTCTACAGAGCTGTCACACAGAAAAACCGTGTCTCGGAACAATAAGTGGATGGATGGATGGATGGATGGTTGAGTATTTAGCTAGGTGTTGTCACTCAAGTCTATAGTCCAAACACTCAGGAAGAGACTGAGGCAGGAGAATCACCATGGATTCAAAGTCAGTCTGAGCCACAAAGTGAGTTCCAGGCTTCCCTCCCACTCCCCAAAAGAAAAGCAGAGCCAAGGGTTAGGCTTAGTGGTAGAGCACAAGCCTAGTGTCCATAAGAGCCTGGGTTCACTCCTCAGCACCCCAAAAAGGAAGAAATGATGGGAATCTGAGGCACACATGCCGTGGACATGTACTCCTCGAGAACAAGTCCCTGGGGTCTGGCACAGCGTAGTTCCACTCCGCAGCTCAGAGGAGAGGGCAGAGAAAAGAGACACCTAGGAAACTCCAAGTCTTGTCTGGCCAACAGCAGGAGAGGCCTTTGCATCTGAAGCTGATGTGTTCTCATGTAAGCAGCTGTCATAGGCAGCGACAGCCCACATGGCTCAGGAGAGGCTGTGGCGTGAAGCAAGGGCTAGCAGGGCCTCCGTGATGGGAGAAGTCATCTGGGCTGGGTAGTCTTCAGCTCTAGGATGTGGACCATTCCGGAGCACCCTTTGCGCAGTCAGGAATGGGACTCAGAAGCCACTGTCAGCTCCATTCCCGTCTGCTGGGGCCTCTTCAGACGTTCTTCGGAAAGGTTCCCACCAAAGTGGCACTGCCTGGGAATTATTTTTTCTGTCTTTTCCTTCCCTTGTTTTGGGAGCAAATAGCTCTTTCCTAAGCCACAGTGACACCGCAATGTTAAAGTGTCAGAAAGGGAGCTGAATGACACTGAGCCAAGGAAATTGTGTGGCCCTTCCCCCCAACCTCCCCAGTGTCTCAGCTGGGTGCAGGACTGTTGAGGCCCTGGCTGCCCATGGGGCAGTGAGGTAAGGCGTGGAAGTGTGTCCCCTCCCCTTTCCTGCACTATGTCTTCCTAGGAGAGAAGGGTCAGCCTAGGCAGCTGTCCACACCAGACAGGAGAGTTAACACTGGCTTTTCTTCTGGTGTCTGGCAGCTGGTATTGCGGATCAATGCCATTTATGAGGCCCGGAGGGGAAAGAAACGGGTGAAGAGGCTATCCCAGTCCACGGAGAGCAACTCAGGAAAAGGTAGCTACCTCTGCTCCACCCTGCTGGAATCTGAAGACATGCTTCCTAGAGAGAGTGTCTTCTGTCATTTCTTGGTTCACTGAGGAGGAAGCGAGAGTCTGCTTCTTGTCTGCCCTTGTCTCTGGCACAAAGGACCAGAGGCCAGCTCAGTGGCACATGCTCTGGCTTCCTCTGCCTTGGTTTCCATTGTGTCAGCCAGGGCTGCATGTCACCTGACTCTGGCCGCAACCTTCCTGGCTCAGCTACACTAGAGAACTCCTCTTGCTCCAGTCTGGTAGAGGAGCCACCCTACCCAGAGTCAGATTGGTTTGCTACCACATTAAGTTGAGCAGAATTTGACTGGCCTGTTTACACAGTTGACCAAACACCCCCTCTGACCTAGAAGTTTGGGGTCTGTTTCTTGCTCTGGAATTCACGTCTGCCTCTTCCTCCCTTGTTCTTTGGGTCCAGTGACAGACGAGAACAGCGAGTCTGACAGCGACACTGAGGAGAAGCTGAAAGGTGAGGAGAACAGGGCGTGAGGCAACGAGGAAGCTGTAGTCACGGCTCCTTCCGCTGAGGGACGGGCATAGCCGGCTCAGGCCAAGCCTGTGCAGAGACTGTGACAGTAGTGTGACCGCTTGTTCCTACGCCTCTGATGATGCCAGGTACCGCACTTGAGAGAGCCTGTGAGCTGCAAGCAGTCTCTTAAGTTCTCAGGGCATCCAGTTCCTCGGTTGCCAGATGAAGTAGGTAAAACAGTTGGTCTCTGGGGACATGACATTCAGTGGTCCAGGTCCAAGCTTTAGTGAGCTTTCTGCAATTTCTCAGACCCCACTGGGAAACAGAGAAGTCAGCCCTGGGTGCTGATCAAAGTGACAAGGCTGGTCCACTTAATGGCTCCACCTGAATTACCTCTGACACCATCTGCTGTCTGGGCCACCCCAGAATAAACAAGCCCATTCCCACTGCAGAGAACTGGCTGGGCCAGGAGTGGGAGTGAGTTCCTGAGGTCGTGGGGCCTCTGCCTTTAGATGTCACATGGGATGTTTACAAAGCTCTCAGCTCTAAAAGCTCCAGGGTCTGGATTTTGTCACATGCAGACACTGAACGACACGGAAGTGCACAAGGGGAAGTGTGCAAGTCCCCACCCTAAAGACGGGCGGAAGTGAAGCATTGTGGAGCTTCTGCCTTAGGTTTAGTGGCAAAGGGACCCTGTGCCCTGCTTGGCTGGCAGGCCTGTAAGTGAAGGGTACCCCTTCCTCGAGTTTGGCAAGAGGCCCAAAGAAAGACTTGTCTACTAATTTGCTAGATGTGGAAAGACTTGGGATTAGAAAAAGTCCTGAAGCTAGGAATTACATAATCTGTCAAACCCTGAATGGTTCCACATTGGCAGATGAGATGTGTCAGGCCTGCGGCTTCTTTCTCTCCACAGCCCACAGTCAACGCCTGGTCAATGTGAAGTCCCGCCTGAAGCAGGCCCCTCGCTACTCCACACTTGACCGGGATCTCATTGAGTACCAGGAGAGGCAACTCTTCGAGTACTTTGTGGTCGTGTCTTTGCACAAGAAGCAGGCAGGGGCTGCCTATGTGCCAGAACTCACCCAGCAGTTTCCTCTGAAGGTAGGGGAGGCAGGTCCCTATGGGCTGCCTGGGGACTGCCACATTCTGGCTGTCAGCTTGGATGCAGGGAGGTGAGGCAGTCTGGGAAAGACTTGAGGTCGAGAACCTTTTAAAGTGAGCCCTAAGGCATATCCGTCACATGAAAAAACTAGTACTGGAAGACATAACAGACCTGGAAGACAGATTAAAGAATCAAAAACAGGCCAAAAAAAACAGACAAAAACTACTCCCAGGTATGGTGGCATCATCTTTAAGCCCAGCACTCAAGAGGTAGAAGCAGAGGCAGGTGGAGGTAAATCTCTGTGTGTTTGAAGTCAGTCTGGTCTACATAGAGAGTTCCAGGATAGCCAAGACTACATAGTGAGACCCTGTCTTAAAAAAAAAAAAAAAAGGAAAGAAAGAAAGAAAAAGGAAAAAGAAACCTTCTTCCAGGGACTGGGGCCATAGCTTGGTTGTTACAATGCCAGTGTTGCACAAAGCCCTGCATTTGATCCCCAATCCCACATTGGGCAGGTATGTGCACACCTGTGATCTCAAAACTTGAGACATAGAGAAAGGGATCAGAAGTTCAAGTCACGTTCCTGCGGTCACAGTGCTGACCCTCTGCCCTCTTTGTCGTTCCCCAGCCTCCTTATCCAGCCAAACCCTCTTCCTAGCCTATGACAGCATCTCCCCTTAAGCCACACAGCTCCTTCTAAGTAGCATCGCATTACGCCTGTGCTGTTTGGAATGCACTGGTTTTGAGTGTCAGGGGAAAGCCCTATCCCACTGATGACACCAGGGGACCTAAAGTAAAGTGCTCTTAATAGAGCAGGACATGAGTGACACTGGAGTTACTCTCAGGCTTCGAAGTCTGTACTACAGAGTCTGCTGTATTCTAAGTCAGTCCAATTCCCATTCAGACATTCACACTGTCTTCTGCTTGGCCCCAAGTGATTGTAAAGATAACTAAGACGGGTTTTCTGTCCTTTCGGAAGGTGAACCAGAACTATGCTAACAGTGTCTGTGTGCACAGGAACTATCAGGAGGTAGGATATGACAGTCAGAGACCAGGGCCTCAGAAGAAGAGGAGTTCATCTTGATTCATGCTGGGCTTCTGCGGCAATCACCTCATGCAGGACCCTTCCAGCCTGAACCCTGCCTGTCTGCCTGCTTGTGTCCTTTCCCAGCGCAGTGCTCCTTGAAGTGTAGAACAGTGATATAAACGGAAGTAACCACGGGCACACGCCTCCCACACACAAACCTACCCCTCTTCCTTCAGCTGCCACACCTTTAAGGAACACTCTCCTGAAAACCCCACTGCGTGGTTGTCTGGATGCAGGGGACTTGCCCAACTGAGAGCCCCAGTAGGCACCAAGGCGCGATGGACTGCTTTGGTGCCAGCACATTGATGTGCTCATGACAGCACTTGATTGGGGTTCCAGGAACAAAGGCATTAAGTCATGAAATAATCACCAAGCCATCAGAAGTGCCAAACGCTTGCCATTTCCAGCCGGAGCCTTTAGACTCAGACTCCCACTGAGAACCCATTATTAGGAGATAGTTAAAAATCACTGTTGAAAACGGAGCTAATTCAGAAAGATATAAAGAAAAAAAATCACCTGTGATCTCCTCAGCTAGGACGTTGTTGTTTTGGTTTCTAGTCCTAACTCATGCTGTGTTTCCTCCCTTTATACTGCAGCCGCTGTGATGGTTGTGCCGTGAGCCATCATGTACGGCCTTGTAAGCACGTTATTTTAAAACATACTTAGAACAAATTCCAAAGCATCTCTTTTGAAGTTCTCTAGTTCACCAGTATGTAGAGACTCTGAATTAATCTTTCTCTGTTGGAAATGTATCTTGCTCCTGCTATTTCTTGTGTAAATGTGTTTTGTTTTGTTCATTCTGGTTCATTCTGGCCCTTCTTTTGTTCTGAGATAGGATCTTCTATATAGCCTGAGCTTGATCCCATTTATTTAGATTTTTGATAATTTTGTTGTTTGGTTTTGTTTTATTTGCTTTGGTTTGGGGTTTTGTTTGGTGGTGGTGGTTATTTGCACGTGTGTGCTTGCATGTGCGTGTGTGCTTGCATGAACTCGTGCATGTTGAGACAGGGTCTCCCTATATTGTCCTTGCTGACCTGGAACTCACTATGTAGACCAGACTGGCCTTGAACTCACAGAGATTCTCCTGCCTCTGCCTCTCAAGTGCTGGGATTAAAGGTGTGCACCACCATGCCCAGATGTTTTATAAGCTTTTAAATAATAAGCTTTATCTCACATTTCAATGGTCACCTTATTCAAGGGGCAGTCCACATTTTCACACTAATAATATTTCACTAAGCCTGGTGTGGTTGCTCACACCTATAATCCTAGCACTTGTAACTGAGGCAGGGGGTTTTGTGAGTTTAAAGCCTGCCTGAACTACATACTGAAACCCTGTCTCAAAAAATAAAAACAAGAGAAAAATAAAAAAATTTAAAACAAAACAAGGGTCTGAAGAGATTGCTCAGTGGCTAAGACCCCTTGCTACTTACTCTTCTAGAGGACCATAGTTCAGTTCTTAGCACATCAGGTGGTTCACAACTGCCTGTGACTCCAGTTACATGGGATCCAGTGCCCTCTGGCCTCTAAGGGCACCATCACAAACATAGTACACATAAACTCACCCAGGTGCACACACATATACATAAAAGTAAATAAAAATAAAAACAAAGCAAAAAAAAATCTAGAAAATGAAAACATCAGGAGGCAGAGGCAGGCGGATCTCTGTGAGTTCGAGGCCAGCCTGGGCTACAGAGCTAGTTCCAGGACAGGCTCCAAAGCCACAGAGAAACACTGTCTCAAAAAACCAAAAAAAAAAAAAAAAGAAAGAAAATGAAAACAGATTCCTGATGATTTAATACACAAAATAAGCAAACTTGTTACTTTAATATCTTTAGTTTATTTTGACATAGAGTCTCACGGAGTCAGGTCATCCATGAACTCACCGCGTAGCTAAGCAGCTTAGATTACATGTATGCACGACCACATCTTTATGACATTAAAGATATCCTCTAAATCAAACTTTAATTTATTCTCCTCCTCCCTGTTTGTACTGTCTATCCTCAGCGCTGGAGTCATGATCAGTTTCCTTCCTCACTCTAAACTTGCTGTGTGGCCAGGACCAGACACTTACCATCAGAAGGGCCTGCTTCCTTCTGTCTGAGATGAGAGAGCAGGCCTCATTACATCCAGCTCCTTTCCAGTTCCACATTCAGTGACCCCACGGGGCTAGTTGGTTTCACTGTGTAATGTGGTTGTGCTATCTGTAGTCACTGTGAGTATTACCACACTTGGAGGTCAGAAGAGCCGATGTGCAGCGCTGTCTCCCAGATCCGTGAGCCCCCTTTGGAAGGGGTTGCCATGGAGACTTTTCATTACAGAAGCATTGTATTCCAGAATATTAATCAGAATGTCTCTCTAAAGCATGTGATCTTCTGTCTGCTGATTGCCCCCTCAGACTACAGTTGCTTTGTCTCGGGGGAGCAGCCCACAGGCGGGCTTCAGACCGTTCCCCAGAAAGTCTCTGAGTGGGCAGTCATAGCCAGAAAAGGACACAGGGCCTTCACTTCTTTCTCCGTTATTGGGATTTAAGCTGTGACCCTCTCCCATCCTTCTCTTTGCAGTTAGAAAAGTCATTCAAGTTCATGAGAGAGGCTGAGGACCAATTGAAGGCTATTCCCCAGTTCTGCTTCCCTGATGCCAAGGACTGGGCTCCCGTCCAGGAATTTACCAGGTAAGAGCTTCTGACTCCCCTCTCCCCACAACTGAAGTGTGAGAGTTGGATGTGGGAGGAGAAGAGGAGGTCGTAGATAGCAGAGCCATAACTTACGAGTGAAGCCATCCTGATGGGCACCAGCCTAGAAATTTGCCCAGTGTGTTTTTAAAGTTTCTGCGAGACAAGAGACACCTTCTTAGTGGGTACTTATGAAGCATCCCCATAGTCTAGAGGAAGGTCTATGTGTTTCAGAAGCCTTCTGAATATAATCGTAATCTTGGGAAAGTCAGGGAAGCTGCCCATTGTCCGTCCTTACCCACGTAGGGCTCTGGAAGCGTTCCAGTGGCTCTCTAGCTGCTGCTCCGATTGGGATCTGTTCACATTTCTGCTTTAGAGCATGCATGGTGTTAGCTGTCTGCATTTGGCCCAACTGAGTAGGCTCACACGCTGAGTTTTTGAGGGACACTTTGTCCTGTGAAGTTGGTCTGCAGTTTTGAAGGCAGCTGTGTAAGAACATTTCTGTGAGAGAACCACACCATGGTAAGCCTAAGAAAGGCCCAGTCCCGCTGTTCCCTCCTGAGCCACACCCTCACCTTCTGTCAATGAAGAGAAACACATGCTCCTCTCCCTTCTCTGCAGTCACAGTGGTGAATACCCACTAACTGTATCTACGCCCTAGGATAGCTCAGGTGATGGAATTATGGGAATTACAGCTCAGGGTAGAAAAACATCTCTCAGCACGTTTTCACTCTGCCTCCTTGATGTTTACTTGGGTGACCTGAGTTTCACAAGGACAGGCAATCAGAGCAAAGAGCTCTGAGCAGGTTCTCCAGCCTTTCCCTTGCTAACTGCCTGTTCACTGCTCCCGTGGGGATGTGTCTTTGGGTGTGTCATGTGTTGTAACCCGTTTGTGTTTTCACAACCACAGTGAAACCTTCTCATTTGTCTTAACTGGAGAAGACGGGAGCAGAAGGTTCGGTTATTGCCGAAGATTGCTGGTTAGTACTCTGCCTTTCGCTCAGCCAGAGCTTCTTAGAGAGCCAACCCCTTGAGATTCAGGTTTTGCCAAAGAAGTTAACAGGAGGCTCTTGGGTTCAAGGCCAGCTTGTTTCAAATCACAAAATGTGTGCACGTGCACACGCACACAGCACATTCACACAGATTTGAAGATCACTAAGTTTTTTTAGTAGGTAGAGGTGATATCTCTATTTCCATAAGCAAGAAAATACTCTATTGCCTGATGTGGTGGCGCATACCTTTGATCCTAACACTTGGGAAGCAAAGGCAGGCAGCTGTGAGTTCAAGACTAGCCTTAAACTCTAACAGAGGGAGTTCCAGGACAGTCGGGGCTGTTACACAGAGAAACCCTGTCTTGAAAAACCAAAAAGCAGAAAGAGAGAGAGAGGGAGGGAGGGAAGGAAGGGAGAGAAAATGTTTGATTTCTTTTTTTCCTATCAAATTAAAGACCTTTCTCTCCTTAAGCCAATTTTCCTTCTTAATAAAACATTGCTAATCAGCCTCTGATTACTGAGTGAGAACATTCAGAATAGTTGCTAAGAGCACAGGGCTAAGAAGGTTCAGGACTGGAGAGGACTGGAGAGATGGTTCAGTGGTTAAGAGCCCTGCTATTCTTCCGAAGAACTTGGGTCCAATTCCCAGCACCCACATGGCCACTCACAGCTGTCTGTAATTCCAGTTCCAGCGGATCTGGCACCCTCACACAAACATACATTCCGGCAAAACCCCAATGAACATAATAAATCTTTCTAAAAAAAAAATAGTCAGAAACTGAGACTAGAGAGCCTTGAGGGCTTAGAGCACTTGTTGCTCTTGCAAAGAACCTGGTTTAGTTTCCAGAACGCACCTGGCAGCTCAAAGCTATCCATAAGTCCAGGTCCAGGGTATCCAGTTCGCTCTTCTGACCAGCAAGGACACCAGGCATAGAAATGTGCTTAAAAGGGGTAGGGATGTAGGTCAGCCGTGGCTCTGGTTTCCATCTCCAGCCATTGCAAGAAAGAGGGGGGCTGCTAACGTGTGACTTGGTGGATAACGAGCATGGGTAATAACTGAAGAGACTTAAGAGGAGTGACATCTGTGTTACCATAGTTGCTTTAAGGTTTTGAGATCTACTGGTCCTTTTCCCTTGAAAAGCTGTCTAAAGTGAGTTCCCAAAGAGGATGTCAGAAATAACTTCTCGTTTGGGATCATGGTTTTAATAAATGTTCATTCTCAAACAACGGGTAGGAGGGAACTACAGTGAAGCAGCAGCAGCGGGTGAACAAGCCTCCTGACTTCAAGGTCCAAGGCCACATTCAGCACCCATGCTTATTACACCCTTGACCTTGGGAACTTCCAAAGAGTAAAAATGGGGCTGGCAAGATGGCTCAGGAGGTAAAGACACTTGCGGACAAACCCGATGTCCTGAGTTTGAGCCCTGGAACCCACAGGGACTGGAGAGCTGGCTTGGGGGCTCGGAGCGCTTTTTACAAGGGACCTGGATTTGGTTCCCAGAATGCACCTGGCAGCTCACAGCCATCCATAACTTCAGCCCCAAGGTGTCTGACTTGATCTTAGAAAAGAGAACTGACCTGCAAGTTGGTCTCTGACCTCACATGTGTGCCACGGCTTGCATGTGCAGGCCCACACAAATAAATAAATGCAATAAGTATTTTTAAAGCAAAAATACATATTCTAACAGACTTCTGAATGGTAAGATGGGGTGATGATGAGTACCTGCCTCACATGACAGCCCCAGGCTCCCTTCTTTCCCAGACACTGATACTCACTATGCCTTTATGTTTCTCTCTCAAAAAGCCTGGAGGCAAAGGGAAGAGGCTTCCTGAAGTTTATTGCATTGTGAGCCGTCTGGGCTGTTTCAGCCTCTTTTCAAAGGTGAGAACCTGCCCAGAGAGAGGGTGGGAGAACAGGACTGGCCCCGAGGGATCTGGGAAACAGCACTTTTAGTCTTATTCTGACTATTTTCCTCACCATTTCTTCACCCTTTACCCACTTCTCATCAGTTTCTCTCATTGGTTCAAGAAATAAGAGTTAGTGAAGGTTATGGCCATGGTGGCTCACTCCTATAATCCTAGCTCTGGAGAGGCTGAGGCAGGAGGATTGCTAGTTCAAGGCCATCCTGGACTATAGAGAGAGAGACCCTGTCAAGAAAGATGATTTTAAGAGCTGTGTCCTGAAGGAGAGACAGAGAAAAAAATAGACAAAGGAAGGGAGGAAGGGTGGGTGGGTCAGGGTTGTAGCTCAGTTCCTATTACACACAAAGCCCTTGGCTCTATCCCCAAGCCCAGGAATAAAAAATGTACCTGTATTAGCCCAGTAAGTCACATGTCAAAGGAGCTAGAAAAAACTGTGGTTCCCCTATTAATGAGTAGTAGGAACTACAAAGTCACATGGTAAAGGGACACAGAGGAGAGAAGTATTGGGACCAGTTTGTACAGAGTCAGGAGTTTCCACTCCTCCCTCCTCCGAATTCTTGAGTCACAGTGGCAGGCCCACTGTACCGTAACTAAGCACACTGCCACCACCTGACTTCAGAATAGCTGAACTACCTTTCTGACTCTCATAGATCTTGGATGAGGTGGAAAAGAGAAGAGGCATTTCCCCTGCTCTGGTGCAGCCCCTCATGAGGAGCGTCATGGAAGCCCCTTTCCCAGCCCTAGGCAAAACCATCATTGTCAAGAACTTCCTGCCAGGCTCGGGAACCGAGGTGAGCTGTCAGACTCGATTCCTCTGTTGGGAGAACAGGTGGCCCAGCCAGCCAAGGCCCTGTGGCTGGAGAGGCTAAGTCTTTCAGCAGGCCATCCAACTCAGTGGTTTCCTCAGTCACTCCTCGTAAACCCCACCCTCAGTCCCGTCTGTCCAGACCAGGCTTGGCTTCAGGGAACAATCCACAAGAGCCATGCTGTACAGCATGCGGTTTTTTGGATACATGCACTGTGTTTCCATGGCTTCTTTTCAAAGCCCATAGTCAATCATCAGTTCACTGGCTCTCTTCACATTTGAGTCTGCATTGCTTTCTAAGTTTACAACTTGAACTGTTCCTTCTGTTGAAGACCATCTTGGGTGCTACTTAATATTTACCCTAGGCTTTAAAGCCTGTCATTTACTTGGTCAGACCCTGAGACCTGATGAGGAACAAGGTTCTCATCTTTTTTTTTTTTTGGTTTTTCGAGACAGGGTTTCTCTGTGACTTTGAAGCCTGTCCTGGAACTTGCTCTTGTAGACCAGGCTGGCCTCAAACTCACAGAGATCCAAATGCTGGGATTAAAGGTGTGCACCACCACTGCCTGGCTTCATCTTTTTTTTTTCTCACATCATGTAGCCCTGTAAACATCAGAACACTAGTCCTTTCCGACCTTGGCTCTCTGCTGTAAACCAGTTGCTTCTAGACATAGAAGAGATGAGGGTGCATACCAGATCAACCCAGTTTTTCAGCACTGAGCTGAACCACACCCATACAGGTGTAGTAGCTTGGCTGCGGGGTTGTAGCTGGAGGTTAGAAGTGAGGGAGCCCTGGCATGTGGAGAGTATTCAGTGAGTGCTGTAGCAGAAGGAGGACCTAGTGTCCACTGACGTCACTGTACAAGGTCAGCTCTTCACAGAGAAACTTAGAGACTCACACATGCAACGTGTGATAAATCCAGGGTCATGTGAGCAAGTGAGGATCAAGACAATAAATGCAGCAGGCTAAAACCTAGGAAAACACACAGAAGTGGTTGGCATGTGCTAGGCACAGTGGTGCACACCTGTAATCCCAGCCTCAGAAGGCAGAGGCAGGAGAATCAAGAGTTCAAGGCCATAGAGCTGGAATGGTGGCTCAGTGGTTAAGAGTGCTGATTGAGCCTGGTGGTGGTGGCGCACGCCTTTAATCCCAGCGCTCAGGAGGCAGTGGCAGGGGGATCTGAGTTTGATGCCAACGTGGTCTACAGAGTGAGTTCTAGGATAGCCAGGTCTATTACATGGAGAAACTCTGTCTCGAAAAACAAAAAACAAAAAAAAAAAAAAAATGCTGGTTGCTCTTCCAGAGGACCCAGGATCAATTCCCAGCATCCACATAACCATCCTCTAGTTCCAGAGGACCTAATGGCCTCTGTGGGTACTTCCTTGTCTGTACACAGTACACATTCATGCAGACACAAACACCTGTACACATAAAAAGAATTTTTTTTTCCTTAAAAGCACTTGATCTCCGGAACCCGTGGTAGGAGGGGAGAGCTGACTCGTGAAAACCATCCTCTGGCCTCCACCTGTGTGCATGCCTTGGCACGTATGCAACTGCCCTGATACACACATCATGCACAGACACTTACATACATACATACACACACACACACACACACACACACACACACACACATACACAAATAAATAAATAAGTAAATAAATAGTTCAGGGCCAGCCTAAGCTGAATAGAAAATTTGAAGCCAGCTTGGGCTACATGCATAGGCTTGGGATTTTATTCCAGCAATAACAGGCTTTCAGAAGACAGGATTTTCTCCCAGGACTTTGACTAGGTCAGTGTTCAACATAAACCATCCAAGGGGCATACAGATGTGCTCTTCCAGGAGGAGCCTCCTTCTACGGCCAAGGGCCATGTCCATTTTCCTTGTTTCCAGGGAGGCCTGCTATGTAACCAACCCTACTTTCATCTGCTATCGTTCCCTGGCAGGTGATTGAACTGTGCCGCCCCCTGGACTCCCGGCTGGAGCACGTGGATTTTGAGTCTCTGTTCTCATCCCTCAGCGTCCGGCACTTGGTCAGTGTTTTTGCCTCCCTACTTCTGGAAAGGAGGGTCATCTTCATTGCAGACAAACTCAGGTACCAACCTCTGCTACTTCTAAAAATATGTGTAAACGATGCCCGGTCTGAGACTCTCAAGAGTGTAGAGATTGGGTTCCTGGAGAACAAAGATGACCTAGAGGCCTTCAAACTCTTGGTGTAAAGGGAGGTAGGATTGCATGCTGCGGATGCCTCTCTGGTGTTTGCCTGCTTTCCGTGTGGTGCACTGGGAACTAGGCACTTGTATGTGTGGGAAACCGAAGTGAAAGCTATGTGACCCTGCCCTCTCAAGTCTCGTTCCAATGAGGGACCAAGAAGTGAGCAGTCTATGTGCATGGCACCATGTGGGAAGGGCTTGTTAGAGGCAGTGAGTTCATATGGCAGAGGGTGGCACAGACTGTGACTTAGTGCTAAGACCAAGAGCATCTTGCAGGCAGCAGGAGCTGGCCATATGGAGGCAAGGAATCAGGAGAGGCTCAACATATCTTGAGGAGCCATGAGGCAGCTCACTGCCTGGAGAGGAGAACAGGGTTGATCAGGAAGAGATGAGCAGGCAGAGAGGACAAGGGACAGCTCAGTGAAAGACCATAAAACTAGGCTAAAGAGCACAGACTTACCCAAGGCATCTCTTCCCTGTTTGTTATTATTGTTAATAAACCAAACCATACAAATAACACACACATACACACCTTACCCAAGGCAGCCCTTCTCTGTTTGTTATTAAACCAAGCCATACAGATAACACACACACCCCTTACCCAAGGCATTCCTGCCCTGTTTGTTATTCAAGCAAACCATACAGATAACACACATATACATGCATGCTGCCCCATTCAGTGATACATTTCTGAATCAAAACGGCCACGTTACAAATCGAAGAAGATCCAGAAGTAAATAAGAATTTGGTTTGAGGCTAGGTGGTGGGGTACACACCTTTAATCCCAGCCTTTAGGAGGCAGAAACAGATGTATCTCTATGATTTTGGAGCCAGTCTGGTCTACAGAGTGAGTTCCAGGACAGGCTCCAAAATCACAGAGAAACCCTGTATCAGGAAGAAAAAAAAAAAAACCATTCTAGCAAAAGAAAAATATATCATTTCAGGCCTTTAATCCCAGCACTCTGGAGACAGAGCAGGTGGATCTCTGTGAGTTCAGGGGCAGCAGTATGGACCACACAGTAAGACCTTATTTAAAAAACAAAACCAAACCACTAACTTGAGCTCAGCAGATAAAGGAGTCTGCCACCAAGAAGCTAGACAGCATGAGTTCAATCCCCAGGACCCACATAGTCTTGGAGAGAACCTACTCCTGCAGGTTGTCCTCTGAGTTTGGGGAATGTGTGCACACATACTCGCACACACGATCAATGTATGTAAAAAGCATTTTGCCAAAGCATTGGCATTCTTCGAACTGAGAGATGGGAGCATATGTGGTGGCTGCCACTCCAGAAAGGGCCACGGCTGGGGCCACCAACTGGCTGAAGTAGTGGAGGCCCCTGAGGAGAGAGAAGCTCCTCTGGGAAGAAGACATGCCAGAAACCAACAAGAAAAGCATCACTGTCTGTGGTTTGAAGAAGAGGAAATGCAACTCTGAGCTGTGGAGAACAAAAGGGGGAGAAGAAGAAAGGGGACAGAAGAACGAAAAAGACATGTTTCAACATGGAATTCATGGGCGGGGAGCGCAGCATCCTGCCCTGTCCTCCACTGTAACCATCTGGTCACCTTTATGGAGCTCCTCTTTGGACTGCTCCCATCTCCCATCTAAGCTCCCATTCACTTTTAAATGTCACCATTATTGTGTTCCCTGGGTACTTCTGTCCATTCAGGAAGCAGGCCCTGGCTTCAGCCTGCAGCTGTTTCTGAGAGCTGGCAGTTCTCCAAGCTCCTGGGCACTGGGGAATTCAGACAGAGCCTTCTCAATGTTGGGGCCCGGGAAGCTAGGGATGAGTAATAACCCCTTAGTGACCAGGATCAGGTTTCATCCGCTCTATGGTAACTGTCTCCATGTTCTGGAAGGTCCACTCCCCGCTCCCTAACAGCCCCATTCCCTTAGATTCTTAAGGCTTGGATTTGGGAGAGAAGAGGAAAAAGTGGATTTCAGAAAGGCCTTGGCAAGAAGCAGAGACCAACTAAATAAGCCCAGCACCCTCCAGGAGTGGAATTGGGGACACAGCCCCTAGGGAACTTCCTTCTAGCATGAAGCTGTTAGACCAAAGGAGGCCAGGCTGGAGAAAATGTCTAAGATCGTGAGTGTGGCTGGAACTGAGCAGGCCAAGAAAGTATCAAGTATACATTTTCTGGTCAGAGTACAGCGAAAGGAAAGGTAGAAGAGATGGGGAGAAGATGTCTGCCTAGACAGCAGCACGGAGTCCAAGTGTTAGAAATCCAAGGTGTCTAGGAAGGAGCGCAACCTTCCTGTCTCTCCCTGGACAGATTTCTGAGGGGACAGGTTGGACACGGCCAGCCCCCTTGAATGGATCCCCGTGCTCCTGAGTGGGCTCTGGGGCCTCAGCGACTTCTCCAGGAGGGCCGCTAGAGTTTTTCTCCTTACCTCACCTTCCATGGGGCTGACATCCTGTTCTTGGAGACGTAGTTGCTGTGAACAGCTTTTGGCAGGGAAGGGCCACTTAAATGGCCCTTAGTGGCTTTTGCAGCAGATGTTGGAGACCACAGAGGGGATATTTGTAGGGGAAGAGGAGGCAGCAGGAACATAGCTAATTTTTTATACCCTCTTTGGGGCCAGAGCCTGGCTTTCTAGTAACTAGACTCCATATATGCCTGTGTGTATAAATTGCCTTAATTGCATTTTTTAAGTTACTTATTTTTGAGATACTGCCTCGTGTATCCTAGGCTGGCTTCAAATACTGTATATCTAAGGATAACCTTGAGCTTCTCATCTGTCTGCCTCCACCTCCAGCTGCTGGAATTACAGGCATACACCACCCAGCCCCAGTATATTTATGTGGAATGGAACCCAGGGCTTCTCGCAAGCTAAACAAGTAACTCTGTCAGCTCAACTGAGCTACATCACATCTTTTTTTGTTTGTTTGTTTTTTGCTTTTTGAGACAAGGTTTTTCTGCATAACAGTCCTGGCTGTCCTGGAACTTGCTCTGTAGGCCAGGCTGGCCTCGAACTCACTGAGATGCACCTGCCTCTCAAGTGCTGGGATCAAAGGCGTGTGTTACCACCACCTGACTGCCACATCCTGTCTTAAATTGCATTTTAGTCCCTATACAGCTTCCACACAGGTCCAACCCTCTCCCAGCACACTGGGAGTTTTTCCCAGAGCAGGAAAAACCCTGAACACTCCGCCCTTACTCCTGGGTGTCTCAGGGATTGACTGAACCCCAGTGACTCTGACTTTCTGGGCTCCAGTGTCTTGTTTTTCCTGTAGGCAGACACTTCTGTTAAACATGGCTCCCTCTTGCCCAGAAAATTAATTATCCATATAATACTAGTCCCATACAGATTTAAATGAGTGAGATAAATAGTGACCCAGATCCCAAGCTAGGAAGAGAAGAGAACCCAACTGGAGTAGTGAATACAGTGGCCGGGTGCAGCTCAGCTGTCAGCGAGCTGCACAAAGCCCTGGTTTCCGTCCCCAGCACTGCGCACTGGCTGTGGCGGCACACATTGTAATCACTGCGTGTAGGGGTCTTGGCCAAAGAATTGGAAGTTGAAGTTCATTCTCAGCTGCATAAGGCATTTGAGGCTAACCTGGGCTAGATAAGAGCCTGTTTCAAAAAACAATAAAGAAAAAAAAAAGAACAATGAACACAGGCTGGAAAGATGGCTTAGTGGCTAAGAGCACTTGCTCTTCCAGAGGACAACTCTCAGCACCCACATGGAGGCTCACAACCCTCTGTCACCCCAGTCCCAGGGACTCCCCTCTTCTGGCTTCTTCACTACATGTGACCCCATCTTCTGGCCTCCATAGGTATTAGGCACACATATGATGCACAGACATATATGCAGGGAAAATATCACATTAATTTTTAAATTTAACCTAGCTGAGGTGGCACATGCCTTTTGTTCTGCATTCAGGAAACAGAGGCTGGTGGATCTCTGAGTTGGAGGTCAGCCTGGTCTACAGAGCAAGTTCTAATACAGCCAGGACTATACAGAGAAACCCTGTCTTTTAAAAATAAATAAGTAAATAGATATGAATTTTTTATTAAGAAAGGAAAAGAATTGGGCTGGGCGGTGGCGCACACCTTTAATCCCAGCACTCGGGAGGCAGAGGCAGGTGGATCTCTGTGAGTTCGAGGCCAGCCTGGTCTACAAGAGCTAGTTCCAGGACAGCTAGGGCTGTTACACAGTGAAACCCTGTCTCAAAATAAATGAATGAATAAATAAATAAATGAACAAATAAATGTCAAAGAATGCTGAGCACATCTGTAGGGACTGAGGACAAAGTGTGAAGCCTTTATCTGCCCACTGCCGCATCACATAGGTGCTAGGTCACGACCCTGAAAGGCACGGTTAGCTCATCTTGCTGAAGGAAGCCAGGTGTAGAAGGGCTGCCTAACCACGGTGAAAATATCAAGGTAGCTAGGAGCTGCAGAGCACAGGCGGGACAGGTGGCCAGACAGACCCTGGGCCCTGCGTATCCACGGGCATGCGGAAAGTCTCTGTCAGGTAGGCCATCCGGTAGTGCATGCTGCCTGTAATCCCAGTATGAAGCGGCTGAGGTAGTCTTGTCAGCATAGCGCGAGCCTGTTTTGAAAAAGAAAAGATTCCTTTCCTTTCTTTTGTGACTGGGAAAGCTAAGTGTTTTTCTCCAGAACCTTTCTTTCCTCTCTCAGTGGCCTTCCAACAGGGGCCCCAGTGGGTAGATGTAACTGGGAGTCCTCCAGGTTTCTTTCAGATATGAAATGACCAGACTCCATGGGCCTGAAACGTCCAAGCCTCCAGGCTCTCTGATTCATAGGCCTGGTGGAAGGATCTATTCCTTTCTGTTTGATTTATGGGGTAGTAGCCATGGGGAACTGAAGGTTCTCTGTCCAGGCCTTAACCGACAAGGGCCTGGGGAACGGGCTGGCTGCAAGTGTCTTGAGCTGAAAGATTCCAAGAAGAAAGTCATTAGCATCTCAGCTGCTGCCTTCATCTGAGACGTTCACTGGGCTCACAGTCCTGCTTGGCTGAGAGTGGAAGGAAGCCGCTCCTTGTTCTCCTCCTTCTGCGCCCCAGTCTCAGTGAGGCCACAGCAGAGCATGAGAACAGGATGCGTGGCAAACCAGGGAGTGGCCCTGTGACATCGCTGGTGGGCCTTAGCTGCCCTCGACCCTCTCCCCCGCAATGGTGCATTGCGTTGTCTTTTCTGTGGAGTCTGAGCCCTGCGAGAGAAACTTGCTGGGAGTCGATGGCAAATGCTCTCAGTTACAGAAGGGTTTTAAGTTGAGCCAAAAACCTATCAAATTTAAAATAACATTTTTGTTTTGTTTCATCTTTAGGGTGGACATTGAGTGTTTCTAAAAGCTCAAGCTTGACAGATGGAAAGCAAAGAATGCTGTTATGATGGCTTGTTCTGTTGCCATAACAACCCAGATAAATATTTCCCTGTACCCATCTTCATTTCCTTTATGATAAACATTTTGTTTTTTATTTACTAATTTCAACTCTAAAAAGCTTCAGCAAAACCTGTAGGTCAGGATGGGCTGTAGCCAGGGTTGTACATAAGCAAGTTTGCATAAAAGTTTTAGGTGACAGAGTGTTTAATATTCAATGGTCTATCTTTTTATAGTACAAAAAATCATGAGGTGAGGGTTCGTCTAGTAGCTAATGAGGAGGAGGAGGAGGAAGAGGTTTGCAAATCTTGGGTTTTTCACATGGATAACTACACAAATAAATTCACGTGTAGCTGTATGTATCCATTCTTTCATTTATTCTTCTTGGTTCATTTTTATTGTTTCCATGAGCTTCAGTGAGATCCATAAGCTTCTAGAGCCATCTATGCTCAACAGTGTTTGCCCAAGGCCTGTCTGCAGGCAGGGGTGGTATCTACTACCTTTGTGCTCTAGCACCCAAAATACTACACTTTGAGGATCCAGCAGGTTCTTAGGGTGGCTGACAAGAGTCTAAAATAAATACATCTAATTTAGCAAAAATCTATGGAAAGAAAATATTTTAATAGCATGATAGTACATTGTAAAGTCATGGTGAGGAAAATATCACACTGGTAGAGTACTTTTACCTAGCACTTGTGAAAGTCTAGCTTCACTCCCCAGCACTGAAAAACAATTACCAAATGTCACTAGCTGGAGATGTAGCTTAGTTGGTAGGATGCTGACCTAGCATGCTCTAAACCCTGGGTTCTAATCCCCAGTACCTAATAAGCCAGGCCTGGTGGTCCAGCACTAGGGAACAGGAAGATGAGAAATTCAGTACATAATTCAAGGCTACCTGGGTCTCAACAGGGGAAGGGTGCATTCTGACTAAATATGAACTCCCTTGGTTTGTAATACGAACACTAGGAAGATAGCCTTTGGAGCACAATTTAGAGGCTAACAAAACCATACATAAATGCTGTTGTCCTCTAACCCATCTCTGAGTGTCCTTGGCTGGGACACCCTTTCCTTGGAGTCGGTGTCTCCCAGTTCATGCCACCTTTCTCAAGCCTTCCCCTTCGGGACTTCCTTAAATAGACGGGGCCCTGTAGATTATCAGGGTTATCGCGTAGTGCCTCCAAGTGAGACGTCACCGTCATTCTTCCATTCAGGACTGCTAACAAGCCTTCCTGTGACATCCTTGATTCATTTTGTGGCCTCAGGATAAAGTTCCCATTTCTAGCCCATGGATGTGCCATCTTGTACCGATTCAGAGTTTGTGGGTGCTAAAGCTATAGGGGGTACTGCGGCTCTACCAGGCTAGCTCACACCTTCCATGGGGGAAGAGTGTGAGGCCTGGAATAGCGAAGGACTCTTCCTAAAGTCACACAGAAAACAGCCCTCTTTTTTTTAAAAATATTTATTATGAGCTGGGTTGTGGTGGTGCACGCCTTTAATCCCAGCACTCGGGAAGCAGAGGCAGGTGGATCTCTGTGAGTTCGAGGCCAGCCTGGTCTACAAGAGCTAGTTCCAGGACAGGCTCCAAAGCTACAGAGAAACCCTGTCTCGAAAACCCAAAAAATGTTCCTCCTGCACGTATACTTCCATGCCAGAAGAGGGCACCAGATCTCATGACAAATGGCTGTGAGCCACTATGTGGTTGCTGGGAATTGAACTCAGGACCTCTGGAAGAGCTGCCAGTGCTCTTAGACACTGAGCCATCTCTCCAGCCCTTAATAATTTATTTCTTTTGGGGGGGGGTGTGTCGAGACAAGGTTTCTCTTGTCTCTGCCTCCCGAGTGCTGGGATTAAAGGCGTGCACCACCACTGCGGGCTGCCTGTGTGCCTTTAAATTCAGCAATGTGTTACTCGAGAGTTAAAGGTGCCTCCAGGGAAACATGGCAGTCCTGCTTGGCGAGAACACACTCCCTGGGAGGTCTTAATCGCGTGCAGGACAACCTGAGTTTTGCCCTCCATTCCTGTTCTTTTTTTTTTTTTTTTTTTTTTTGGTTTTTCGAGACAGGGTTTCTCTGTGGCTTTGGAGCCTGTCCTCGAACTAGCTCTGTAGACCAGGCTGGGCTCGTACTCACACTAATCTGCCTGCCTCTGCCTCCCGAGTGCTGGGATTAAAGGCGTGCGCCACCACCACCCGGCCCATTCCTGTTCTTGGAAGAGTTGTGCAGCAGGGGAGATGCACTGTTCTGGAGGCCTGAGGGTACCAGCTGAGTCATCATCTGAGAATTCCTGAGTGTCTTAATCCAGGAACCCAAGCACCCAGAACTGAAACATCTTCTCCAGATGTTAGTACTCACAGACACATCCTGATGTTCCAGAACAATGCTTCAGTCCTTAGGAATCACCTCCCGATACTAACCATCCTGAGACCTGACCCCTCTCACCTGCGTCCATCACTGGAACCGTCTGGCCCTGCCTCCTTCCTGCGGGGGCGTTCTCTTCCCACCCCTACACTGCACAGGCTCCAAAGCTACAGAGAAACCCTGTCTCAAAAAAACCAAAAAAAAAAAAAAAAAAGAAAGTGGGAAGTACACTTGAACGCATTGGCACAGGGAACCACTTCCTAAATAGAACCCCAACAGACACTGAGAGAAACAATTAATAAATGGGACCTCCTGAAACTGAAAAGCTTCTGTAAAGCAAAAGATACGGTCAACAATACAAAACGACAGCCTACAGAATGGGAAAAGATCTTCATTAACCCACATCAGACAGAGGTCTCATCTCCAAAATATACAAAGAACTCAAGAAATTGGACACCAAAAAAATCACGTAATCCAATAAAAAAATAGAGCACAGACCTAAACAGAGAACTCTCAACAGAGGAATCTAAAATGGCTGAAAGATACTTAAGGAAATGTTCAACATCCTTAGTCATCAGAGAAATGCAAATCAAAACAACTCTGAGATTCCATCTTACACCTGTAAGAATGGCCAAGATCAAAAACACTGATGACAACTTATGCTGGGGAGGTTGTGGGGAAAAGGGAACACTTCTGCACTGCTGGTGGGAATGCAAGCTGATACAACCCCTTTGGATGTCAGTGTGGCGATTTCTCAGAAAATTAGAAAACAACCTTCCTCAAGACCCAATAATACCACTTTTAGGTATATATCCAAAGGATGCTCAATCGTGCCACAAGGACATGTGCTCAACTATGTTCATAGCAGCTTTGTTTATTATCGCCAGAAACTGGAAACAACCTAAGTGCCCCTCGATCGAAGAATGGATAAAAAAAAAATGTGGTACATTTACACAATGGAGCACCACACAGCAGAAAAAAATAACGACAGCTTGAATTTTGCAGGAAAATGGATGGAACTAGAAAGCATTATTTTCAGTGAGGTAACCCAGACACAGAAAGACAATTATCACATGTACTCACTCATAGGTGGTTTTTAAACATAAAGCAAAGAAAGTCAGCCTACAAACCACAATCCCAGAGAACTTAGACAACAATACGGACACTAAGAGAGACTTATGTAGATCTAATCTACATGGGAAGTAGAAAGTATAAAAAGACACGATCTCCTGAGTAAATTGAGAGCATGGGGACTTTTGGGAAGGGTTGAAGGGGGGAGGGGAAAGGCAAGGAGGGAAGCAGAGAAAAATGTAGAGCTCAATAAATATCATGGAAAAATAAAAAGAGCAAGCTAGGAATATACCTGAGTTATTGACCAAACAGTGTTGTAATTAATATAATTTCTATGTGAGTATTCAGGTCTATGTGCCAGGAAATGTAAGCACAGTTTCTGTCCACACTGGTGGGTTAAAAAAAGGAAATTATTCCCTTGAGATCGCTGTGACGTGTGAGGGCTGTGGATATAGTTTAGCTGCTGGAGTTCTTGCCTAGGATTCACAAGGCCTTGGACCTCATCGATCCCTAGAACCTCATAAATGGGGCATGGGGTGTACACACATACCTATAATCCCAGCACTCAGAGGGTAGTAGGTCGGCATCATGGTGGGTGGTTATAGAGAGAGTTCAAGGATACCTCAGACTGCATGAGACAGTTCTTTATATAAAAAGACTTTATTTGTTGGTCATTTCTGCAGTGCTGGCCTTGGGACTTATGACCTCATATGTAAAAGTTCTTTCATAATAGTTACCCAGGACTTAGGTCAGTCCCTGTGGCTGTTCTTTTTTTTTTATCCCCCCCGAGACAGGGTTTCTCTGTAACTTTGGAGCCTGTCCTGGAACTAGCTCTTGTAGACCAGGCTGGCCTCGAACTCACGGAGATCCGCCTGCCTCTGCCTCCCGAGTGCTGGGATTAAAGGCGTGCGCCACCACCGCCCGGCCCTGTGGCTGTTCTTATGGCATCTTAGTGCGTCTCCTATGAGCCACACTGGGGCCAAGGGATGTAATACACTAGATAGAGGCAGTAATGGTTTTTTTTTTTTTAAGATTTCTTTCTTTCTTTTTTTAAATCTGTGAGATCTACACTTCAACATCCTTTTCATGCTTTTTTTCTATTTTTTTAAAGATTTATTTATTTATTATGTATACAATATTCCTTCCATGTCTGCCTGCAGGCCAGAAGAGGGCCCCAGATCTCATTATATATAGCTGTGAGCCACCATGTGGTTGCTGAGAATTGAACTCAGGACCTCTGGAAGAACAATCAGTGCTCTTAACCTCTGAGCCACCTCTCCAGCCCTTATTTATTTCTTATGCATACAACATTCTGCTTCCGTGTATGCCCGCACACCAGAAGAGGGCACCAGAACTCATTACAGCTGGTTGTGAGCCACTATGTGGTTGCTGGGAATTGAACTCAGGACCTCTGGAAGAGCAGCCAGTGCTCTTAACCACTGAGCCATCTCTCCAGCCCTGGCAGTGATGTATTTTAAAATTATTGTCATACAAGTATAGATTTTGGAGCATATTCTTGCCACCCCTTCTTGTTCTCCCTTTTCTCACCCATTCCTCCCGTATCCTACCCTTTGTCCCCTAGACACGTTTATCTCTACTTTCATGTCATATGTGCATGCATGATTTCTATGTGTCTATATGAAATCTAGGAACCACAATGTATTTGTCTTCTTTTTTTAAAAATATTTTTTATGGTTTATTTAATTTTATTTTATGTCCATTGGTGTGAAGGTGTCAGATTCCCCCAGAACTGAATTTTCAGACAGTTGTGAGCTGCCATGTGGGTGCTGGGAATTGAACCCGTGTAGCATGAGGGCCTGGCTGGTTTCTGTCCTCCCACCAGGTCCCACCGTCATTAGGTCCCAAAGAAAATCACACAGAGGTCTCCAGAAGATTATAAACTGACTGGACCATTAGCTCAGGCTTCTTATTAGCTCTTATAGCTTATATTAACCCATTATCCTTATCTATGTTAGCCACATGGCTCAGTACCTTTCTCAGCCGGGCAGGTCACATCCTGCTTCTTCGATTGTCTGGGCAGGAATACCAAGAAAGCTTCCTGCTTCTCAGAATTCTATTCTCCTTGCTCCGCCTCTACTTCCTGTCTGGTTGTCCCACCTATACATCCTGGCTAGTGGCCAATCAGCATTTATTTAAATCATGATTGACAGAATACAGACAATTCTCCTGCACCAAATCCGGGTCCTCTGGAAGAGCAGTCAGTGTTCTTAACCGCTGAGCCATCTCTCCAGCCCTGTATTTGTCTTCTGTTGTGGCTATAATTCTTTAATATGACTGTCTCCAGTTGCACCCATTTTCCTGAAAAAGACACAGCTTTGTTCTATATGACTGAAAAAAAAAAAACAAAAACATTAAGAGCTGGAGAGTCTTAATTTTCAGTGGTTAAGAGCACATTTTGTTCTTACAGAGGACCCAGGTTCAGTCCCCATGGTGGCTCACAGCTGTCCATAACTCCATAAATAAAATTTAAAGTCTAAACAAAAAAGAAAAGATTTTTAGACCTCCAGTGTATACATACCACACTCTCCTTGTCTGTCCCTCTCCTTTTGGGCACTGAGGTTAGTTCTGTAACCTAGCTTTTGTGAATAGGGCTCAGTAGACATCAAAGATCTCTGTGAAGTGTTGGTTTGGAATCCTTGGGGTAAATGCAGGGAGTGGTCGTATGGTTGAGCAATTGTTAGCTTTTTGAGGAACCTCATGTTGACTTCTATAATAGCAGGCGACCTTTCTACCAACCGTGTAAAAAATGGTTTCCTTTGTCCAGATTCTTACAGCATTTGTTATTTGGGCTTTTTGTTTGTTCTGTTTTGTTTTTTGAGAGAGGTTATCTCCATGTGTTCCTAGCTGTCTTGGAACTCACTATGAAGACCAAGGCTGGCCTCGAACCCACAGAGATCCATTCTTACTCCTGAGTGCTGAGATTAAAGATGTGTGCCACTACCCCTGGCTGTTATTTGGGATTTTTAACAATTTTTGTTTATCATTTTATGTGTGTATTTAAGAGCACATGCAGAGAAAAACTCTCAGAGTTGTCTCCCTTCACTGTGGGTTCTGGAACCAAACTCAGGTCATCATCTTTGGGCAAGTGCTTTTGCCATTTTTTCCTTATGGTTGCCATTCTGACTGGGGTAAGAGGGAATCTCAGTGTATTTTTGGCCTACGTTTCTCTTGATGGTTAGTGAAACTGAACATTTTTTTGTCGGCATGTTGGCCATTTGTTTGTGATCATCTGAGAACTGCCTGTTCTAAGCAGCGCTTCGCTGGGATGCATCCCCACTGAACCGGCCTTCTCTCTGCCTGCCCCTGCAGCACGTTGTCCAAGTGCTGCCACGCCGTGGTGGCGCTCATCTACCCCTTCAGCTGGCAGCACACCTACATCCCGGTGCTGCCACCCGCCATGATTGACATAGTGTGCTCGCCCACGCCCTTCCTCATCGGGCTGCTCTCCAGCTCGCTGCCGCTGCTCAGGGAGCTGCCGCTGGAAGAGGTGAGCCCGGATCCCTGCACCCTCCTTCCCCAGGGCACACGAAGAGGAGGGGAGTGCTGGCCAGAAATGGGAAGATGCCAGGGCCCGCTCTGTGACAGGCTCTGTCCAGAGTGTCCCATCAGTCAACCCATTGGTTACTGTAAGCACCATTTTCCTTCTAAATGAAATGGCCTGTATAAAGCAGCCGTTTAGAGGCCTGACATCAGACATAGCCATCGGCCCCATCCTCCTGTCTCCCTACACTGATCCTCGGAGCAGTATGAAGCAGTAACTAGAATATATGCTTACTGATGACAAAGTAGGAAGGATTTAGTGATGTTTAAAAAAACAACCACAGGGTGGGATTAAAGGTCTTTAGCTTATAAATTCTCTTATTTTTAATTGGCAATGAAGTTATTTTCATACAATATATTCCCATCATTGTGTCCTTTCCCTCATCTCCTCCCAGATACTTCCCACCTCCCCACCCTTCCAACTCCACACCTTCTTTTTCTCTCTTAAGAAAACAAATAAGCAAATAAAAAGATAAAAGACAAAAGGATAAAGAAAAATAAACAAGCAAAAATGAAACACTAAGAAAAAGCATCAGAAAACACACACATACAACCCACAAAAAGTCAAAACAAAAAAAGAAAACAAAAAGATTTAAAAAAAAAAGCAACCACAGGGTATGGCTGGCAAGATGGTTCAGTACCAAGCCTGATAACTGAACTTGGGTTCATGTTGGAAGAAACTGACTCCTGAAAGTTGTGCTCTGCCCTGCATATGTATGATGTGATACATACACACACTCACACACACACACACTCATACACTCATGTGCAACAATAAAGGGGAGGATGGGAGGCCTCAGAGCCAGCCAGGGAAGTAGCTCTGTGGTAGAGTACCTGTCTACCATGCAGGAGCCCCTAGGCCCAACCCCCAGTACAAGAAACAATTCTATTTAATGAAAGCTAGAATTAAAGAAAGGAAAAATACACCCACAAAGCTGGGTGTGGGTGTTACACCCCTGCACCCCAGCATTCACCAGACAAGGCAAGAGGATCTCAAGTTTGAGGTCAGCCTGGGCTACGTATTGAGACACTGCAAAATAAAACCACCTATAATTGTAATATCACCCAGGATTTTTATAGACCAGTGTGCAGGGCAGGAAGTGCTGTGTGGCACCTTTGCAGTTATTTGGTCCCTTTCCTCTGAATAGTTTCTGAACTGCCCTGTGTTCAGGGGACCCCAGCAGTCAGAAACAGAAACCAAATTCCGTTCAGCTCTGAACTTGGTAAGGATGCCGGTCCATCTGCCCTCCGTTACCTCGGCTGGGGGTGCCCGTTCTTTCATTCTGTGAAGACGAGGAGCTTGTGAGGGTCTCAGCGTGGCAGAGCCTGTCTCCGGCCGTGTCCAGGCCATTCCCCCCCCCATCTTCCCTCTGTTTCCGGCCGTGTCCAGGCCATTCCCCCTCCCACCCCATCTTCCCTCTGTCTCCTGCCGTATCCAGGCCATCCCCCCTGTCTTCCCTCTGTCTCCTGCCATGTCCAGGCCATCCCCCCGTCTTCCCTCTGTCCTACTTGGCCACTTAAGGGTCTGCATGAGGTCCCTCTCAGGCAGCACATCAGCACGCCCTTAAGCTTTGTGTACACAGGCATCTTGCTCATGTCACCCTTGTCCTGGCCCACATCTCAGCCCACACCGAGGAGAGACGTGCTCCCTCCCCAACACTATGACCAACAAGGGCACACAGCCTGCAGCCTGACCTTGTCCCCAAGACCCATTCTCCTCTGCTAGTGTCTCCTCTTATCCCTCTGGAGAACTGTCATGTTCAGGGAAGAGCTTGGGGATGAAAGGGTGAAGCCCCAGCATGGAGTGGGGCAGAGTTAAGTAGAATTGCAGAAAGTAGGGACCTCTGGCATCTTTTGTCCCCCCTCAGTAACCCATGAACAGACAGAAACAGAGAAACCCTTCCGTAGTGAGAACGGGGCTGAGAATCCAGCTGCTGACAGGTGTGTGTCCTAGCCTTCAGTACAGTATAGGACACTCCTCAGTCCCTGTCACAGCACACACACACACACATATTCTCCCATCCCCAGCTGCCTTTAGTACCGAGGAGGAAGATAACTCCACATCTGTCTTTCTGCCCGAAGGGAGAATTCTCATCGCCTTTCCTCTGTCCTGCAGGTCCTTGTGGTCGATCTCATCAATGATCGGTTCCTCAGACAGGTGAGTAGAACACCAGCTCGGCCGGCTTCTGTGCCTTCACGTCTTCCAAAGGGTTCGACTCTAGCTCCAGAAAGGCTCTTTAGCAAGCCTGGACTTGCTAGCGCAGCTGGACGGTGGGGTTACCCCAGGCCAAGTCTAGCCAAGGATGAGGCTTTTGTAGAGGAAGGCTTTGGCAAAGACTGGTTTTCATCTGTACAAGCACAGAAAGGCTTTGACCAGTTAAGATCGGGCGCTGGCTGGAGAGATGGATTAGCAGTAAATAGTTTATACTGCTTTATATGAACTTGCAAAGAGTTTGAGTTCATTTCCCAGCACTCGCTCACAGCCACCTCTGACAACAGCTTCAAAGGGGTTCAACAGCTCCTCAGCTCTGTGCTCGCATGCACAGACCCACACATGCACGGACCCACACATGCACAGACCCACGCATGCACGGACCCACACATGCACAGACCCACACATGCACATACACTTAAAAAAACAAATTCTAATTTTTATAAAAAGGGCATAGGAGAGCTGACTCAGAGGTTATGAGCACTTGCTGCTCTTGCGAGGACCAGAGATCAGTTCCCAGGAAAACATTCATACACATAAAATTAAAATAAATAATTTTTATTAAAAACAAACAGGACATGTCCAGGCATGGTGGTGCCTCCCTGTAATCCTAGCATAAAGGTGAAGTCAGGAGAATGGAGCATTACAGGAGACTCTGTCTCAAAAACAAACAAAAGCCAGGTATGGCTTATATATGTAATTCCAGCCCTTGGGAGGAGGCAGGGGGATTGCCTTAAATTTAAAGCCACCTGGACCACACAGTAAAGTAGTTAGTGAGTTCAGAGCCAACCTGGAATATAGAGACCTTCAAAAAATTTTTAAAATCGTAGAGGAATAAAGACCCAAAATGATGTACATTATTTTGCTGATTTTTCCCCATTTCTTTTTTTTTTTTTTTTTTTTTTTTGGTTTTTCGAGACAGGGTTTCTCTGTGGCTTTGGAGCCTATCCTGGAACTAGCTCTGTAGACCAGGCTGGTCTCGAACTCACAGAGATCTGCCTGCCTCTGCCTCCCAATTAAAGGCGTGTGCCACCACCGCCCAGCTGTTCCCCATTTCTTTTCTGCTTGTTTGTTTTGATACTGGAGTGGAACCCAGGGCTTTCACATGCTAAAGAAGAAACTACCAATGAGTCATTCTCCCAGCCTGATTCTATTTTTTTCTTTTAAAAAAAAAAAAGTAAGAAAAGACAAACAACTAGAAAGAAAATTGTATGTGTGTACCTCTTAAAAGTATTGACAGGAGCTCTCGGGAGTCAGAGACAGGTCTATCTCTGTGAGTTCAAGGCTAGCCTGGTCTATATGCTAAGTTCCAGGTTAGTCAAAGTTATATAGTGAGACCTTGTTCTTCCAAAAACAGATTGACAGGAAAACCTACCAAAACGTTAGGCATGTTTTAGGAGGAGGTTAAAAACAGATGGAATGATTTCAGTGATTTATAAACATTCATATCGGTGCTGGTGGTGCTGGTGGTTTTGCTGATGGTAGTAGTGGTGGGTGCTGGCGATGAAGGTGGTGCTGGTTATGGTGGTGGTGGCAGTGGTGGTTTTATTGTTTAGACTTTGCCTTTTGAGCCAGGGTCTGACTCTATAGCCCAGGCTGTTTTAGCCTGGGAATTAAGCTCCCGCTTTCAGATCACTGGGATTACGGACACCGTGCCCAGCGCTTTCATCTATTTCTGAATTAGTCACAGTATTTTCCTTATAAGAGAAACTAATACACATTTATTTTCGGCTGAGTATTATGTCACCTGCACCACCAGTTCAATCTGCTGTCACTTCGCAGACCCAGCTGCAAAGGCTAGTCACCTGGCACCAGTTACCCTCCTAGCCAGGTCTCTTCATGAGTGCTGGCTGTCCTTCAGGCTAAGGACAGTCGGAAAGAGCTACCGAGAGCCCTTGGAGCCCTAAGCACTTTCACAAGAGAACTGTATAAAGTGTAATGTCTAAGAAGAGACCAGTACTGATCGGTGGCCCATCTTAAAAATGAAGGTTCGGAGTTCTTACGGCTTATGAAAACTAGAGTGGAGATTTGGACCTCAAATCTCTGGTTCTAAGCATGCTCCTCCTATGAGAGCCGAGGGTGGGTAAGACAGCTCAACAGGTAAAGCTTAAACAGGTAACGTTTAAGCCTCAGCACCTACATGGTGGAACAAGAGGACCACACATTCCTACACACATGCACACACGCGCGTACACACACACACACACGCTAATAAAACAAAACAAAAAAAGCACTGGGCTGTAATGCCGCATGCCTTTAATCCCAGCACTGGGGAGGCAGAGGCAGGAGGATCTCTATGAGTCTGAGGCCAGCCTGGTCTACAGAGTGAGTCCCAGGCTAACCAGGGCTATACAGTGAGGTTTCCCCCACCGCCTCTCTCTCTCTCTCTCTCTCTCTCTCTCTCTCTCTCTCTCTCACACACACACACACACACACACACACACAGAGTTTAAACTATGAGCTGAGCTGCCTGCCCAGAGATGTGACTGGGTCATAGCTAGCCAGGTGTATTTGTGCTCACCTGTATCTCCTGCCCTACAGATGGAGGACGAGGATTCCATTCTGCCCCGGAAGCTTCAGGTAGCCCTGGAACACATTCTGGAGCAGAGGAATGACCTGGCCTGTGACCAGGATGGAGGCCCACTGGACTGCGTGCATGGTAAACGCCAGGACTTTGAACCAGCTGGGTGGGTGGGTGAGAAAGTAGGGGTATGAGGAGAGAAAGTGGGGTTCCACCTTTCACCTGGATTCCATTCCAGCCATAATTGTAGGAATTTTTCCCACTTTCTCTATTTAGGTCCTAAAATACCTCAAGAGGGGGAAAAGACCGCTTTAAGTGCCCTTTTTCTTAGACGGTCACAGGTGGCTGCAGAGGGAGGAAGCTGTTGCTGTTGTCAGTAACTGACTGTCTTGGGCTCTAGCCCACCACCTTACTATTACAGTCTTTGTACCCCATGCTCAGGTCCTGAGTCCAGCCCCTTGAATGAGGTGGTGTCCGAAGCCTTTGTCCGATTTTTCGTGGAGATTGTGGGCCACTATTCCTTGTTCCTGACATCGGGTGAGGAGAGGAGCCTGCAGCGAGAGGCCTTCAGAAAAGCTGTCTCCTCCAAGAGTCTGCGGCGCTTCCTGGAGGTCTTCATGGAGACCCAGACTTTCCGTGGCTTCATCCAGGAGCGGGAACTACGCAGGCAGGATGCCAAAGGTCAGAACACCACAGACCCTGCTGGGGCAGTGAGGCTGCAGCAGCCAAGGCTCTAACTGGCTGATGAGCATGGGGGAAGGGTGTAGACAAGGATGTAGGCAGGAATGATATTCCGTCCTTCACAGGAGCTCTGCCATCCCGCCACACCTGAACAGTGACCCTGAGCTGTCTCTGCTTCTCCCAGGGTTCCCCTGTCCCTCCTGCTTCTCTGCAGCCCTCTCTGCTCTTTCCAGCTGCCTTTCTTCCTGCCCCCCATCTAGGGACTGTGGAGGGGGATAAAGATTCAGGAGAGTATGGTCTCGTGCCTGCAGCCTTGGGCCAGCACTGCAGAATCTGAGCATCCTGCTTCCGTGACCATCCATGCCAGCCTTTCTTCTCCCTCTTCTCTGAACTCTCTCTCACTTCTCCCTGTCCTCATTTGTGCAGGCTCCCTCATGCTCCAAGGGAGAAAGGGAACAAGAACACAAAATGACGGAGACACGTGTCCCAGCCCACTTTATCCCTTGTCTCTTGTCTCGGCCATTCTGGGAATTCAAAAGTTAGAAATGCTGGTAAAGGAGGTTTTGATGGGAGCTAAACCTGGGAAGGGAAGGCGCTTGCCTCTGTAGCATGGCTACACAGAGCCCAGAAGGTTCTAGAAGAGCAGCTGGTCCCACGCCTGGGATTTCTCTGGTGCTGTGAACTCAGCTCAGAGCCCGCACTCCCATAGCTGTTTACACAGGAGAGACAGGCAGCCACACTTGAGGCTCTGACAAGGATTTCCACAGGACAAGAGAAATTTAATTACAAGGTGTGAGAAGACGGGCCTCCAGGCTTCTCTTCAGGAGAGCTGCTGGTTTCGCTTGAGGCAGGTTTACAGGTCACTAATTGGTAGGAAAGGTAGGAGAAGTGGGGGTGGGGGTGGCGGCAGTGACACACGCCTTGAATCCCAGCACTTGGGAGGGAGACAGAGGCTGGCGGATCTCTGTGAATTCGAGGCCAGCCTGGTCTACAGAATGAGTTCCGGGACAGCCAGGGCTACACAGAGAAACCCTGTCTGGGGAGAGGGACGGAGGTAGCAGGAATGAAATGGGACCTCATGTGTGAGCAGGCCTTTGCAGCATTCCACAGACAGCTATTACAGGGCAATTATAAGATTAGTAAAATTCCTTATAAGCCTCAGGCCTGAAAGCATGTTTGTAGGCCCAGCTGCTTCTCAGAAGCAAGGCCTCCCTTACCCGTTCTAGTGAGGAAGGGGTTTGTGAAGAAGCGCAAAGGATCTAAAATGCCCTAGTGTCTCTTGTCACCAGGTCTGTTTGAGGTCCGAGCCCAGGAATACCTCGAAACCTTGCCCAGCGGAGAACACAGCGGAGTCAATAAGTTCCTAAAGGGTCTGGGTAAGGCCTGAATCCCCGTCACCAGTCTCTTATCTAAACCGTCTCTCCTGGACTCTGCTACTTCAGACCCCAGAGCCACGAATCCTCAGCGATACAGGAAGCTGGCACTAGACTGACTGCCTCTCTTAATGTGACGACATTGTCATCATGGCCACAGTCTCCTCTACTCCTGAGTCTTATGGGAACCCAATAGAGGAAGCAGGCCTGGGGCCAGATAGGCAGAACTCCACCCAGCCTCCCAAAGCCCTTGAGTAGGAGAGTAAGACACCAAGCATCAGGACTACAGTTTAATTAGCAAGAAGGCCCTTCTAAGAATAGTAGTGCATACCTGTACCCCCTGCATTGGGGAAGGAAGGCAGGAAAAAGTCAGCAGTTCAATGACGCAGCCAGCAAGATGGCTTAGCAGGTAAAGGCACTGGCCACAGGAGCCTGGGGACCTGGGTCCAATCCCCAGAACCCACATAAAGGTGTGAAGAGAGAAGTGACTCCACACATTGTCCTGTGCCCTTCCCTTCCTCCCTCCCAGATAAGATGTTCTCACTTTTGTTGTAGTAAGGTCACCTGTTTGTTCCCGGCTGCTCAGCCCCCGAAATAACACACAGAAACTATATTATTTGCAATATTGTTTGGCCAATAGCTTAAGCGTATTTCTGGCTCTTACATCTTAATTTAACCCATCTCCATTAATTTGTGCATCACCATGAAGATGTGGCCTACCAGCCAAGTTTCAGCACTTCTGTCTCCGGTGGTCCATGGCTTCTCTCTGATTCCACCTCCTTTCTCCCAGCATTCGGCTTAGTTTTTCCTGCCTAAGTTCTACCTTGCTATAGGCCAATTTCTTTATTCATTAACCAATAAAAGCAACACAAGACAGAATGACCTCCCACACCATCTCCCCTTTTCTGTTTAAACAAAAAGGAAGGTTTTAACTTTAACATAATAAAATTACATATAACAAAACAGGTATCAAACAAGAATTATAGTACATCTCTGTACATCTAGAAGACCTAACTAACATGACTACAAGCTTGACTATTATAGATAACTATTAACCTATATTTCTTAATGAACTGTGTGAATACAATACCTTAATCAAGAGCAGAAATACAAATACACAGTATAAGAAAATTGACCTTGACTTTGTATCACTAAACCAAGATCCATACCAATGCAAAGTATTCATCTCTGTATCATACTTTCTTTCCTTTTTAGGCAATAAAATGAAGTTTCTCCACAAGAAATAGCCCTCATCTTGGCTCAAGGGAAAACCTCCACTGGGACCACACATATTCCAACAGAGTTCTGAGAGGCTGTGGGCCGAAGGCAGTCCCCAGCCCCCAGCTCCTCCTAGGGCGGGGCCTGTGAGCTGGGCAGGTGGCAGATGCTCAGGACAGCCCTGGAAGGGACCTGCCAACATGCAGCTGTTGTTACTGTGGATGGTTCTGGGATCTTTATATCTTAGGTATTAAAAGAGAAGAAGAAGAAGAAGAAAGGCGTTTGGGTCTTCATTCTGTCTTGCCAGGGCTAAGAAAACTCCCTCCTGCCCCTACCTCATCTTTTCTGGGTCAGCCTGTTGACAGCTGTGGAGCCTGGAGGAGGGAGGAGATAGAATGGCTGATGCCACCACCCACGATCCCGGTTCTTGTGGACTGGTCTATGACGCCACCTGGTGGCAGAGACTGTGGGCTTCACTGTTCTTGACTGGGGCTTTTTTTGCCCCTTAGAAGGAAGTCACAGCTGTGGCGTTTAGGGACACATAGAAAGAGGAAATCTTGTTAATTGTTAATAAAATATTCTTAGGGTCCTGAAATGGATATTTCCTGTGGCCTAACCATGACACTCAGACCTCTGCTGTGAACCTAATCCTCATAGCTGACATAGACCTTTTGGGCTTCTGTAGTTGGTTCTCTTATTGAGAGGGAAGAACTGGATAAGGTCACAGTCAGCTGACCTGTGTGGGACAGTGGGAGTCTGTGAGTCCTTTGTGCACACAGGAAGGGTTTCAGGCTGGCCTCGGACTACCACCCCAATACTGTGGGCACCCAATGGATTGTATGAGAAAGTAACTTGTAGACCACCGGGCCTGGAGTGGGGCGGGAGTAATGGGAGGGAGTGTGGCTGAGGCGTTGGGGGAAGCCTGGTGACAATGTGAGCATGGGGGCTCACATAAGCGCCCCGGGTTAGTTAACTTTAATGATAGCAATGCTCTGTGTATTTTTATACTGCCCCTAAGTGATCACTTTTAGTATTTTGGAATATACAGTCTTTTCTAACTTATTTTCTATTATACTATTTTACTTAACTCTAAGTGAATGAATAAACAAATATCTTTATCAACATTCCTAGTGAGTGTATAATATTCTATAATATTATGAATGTTTTTGTATTTGACTTAAGCATAAAAACAAAAATAAATTTGGGGAAATGTGCTAGACCACGTGTATGAGGAGACTTTTTCCAGTGTTTGTCATATTAAAGAGAAACACGCTGCTTGCGTAAAGAATAAAGGCCTCCTCAGGTGAAGGCCCTGCAGCCTGGCAGCCTGAGGTCAAACTCTATGAGCTACATAAAGTGGAAGGAGAGAACCAACTCCCCAAAGTTGTCCTTAGACCTCCATGTGTGCCATGCCACACGTACCCCTAACCATGCACACATCACGTGTTAGTTCTTAATCCTTTAAAGGATTGGTGATTTGGCTTTTATCACATTCATAAAATAGGAAAGGCAAAATGGCCTAGCCCATTGAAATGCTTGCCACCACCAGCCTGACCAGCTGACTTCAATCCCCAGTACACCCAGCTCCCACAAGGTGTCCCTGACCTCCACATGTGTCGTACTGTGTGCTTAGGCACACATGCAAACACAAATGAAGTAAAACATTTACATAGAAATTAATATGTATATTACCATATTACATACATATTAAAATATACTCGTAGGGAGAACACATGCAGGTCATGAGCATACAGTCGTGTACAGATGACAACCGTTAGCTCTAGCCTGGTTAGTATGTTAGAACATGACTGCCCTCTTCTGTCCAGATACCTTCCCTCACACTTGTGTAAATTTAAAGAAAATCAGCTCACATTACCCATGCAAAAGCAGCAGATTAGACCAAGAACCACCAAGAGTTAGAGCAAAAAAAGGAAAAAAAAGCAGTAACTTTGCAATGACTGCTCATAGTCAGGTTCCAATTTTGTGTTCTTGCTTGTTGTGGTTGGGGGTGTGTGTGTGATATTGTCATGATGACCTTGAATTTGCCAAATTCCTGCCTGAACCTCCCCAGTACTAGGGCCACAGGTCTGCACCACCACCCCTGATCATGGGACAGATGCTAGAATCCATGGTGTGGTAGATAATGGCGGTGCCCCTCCCCCAGTCTTTATATCTCGCCTTGACAGATGCTAGAATCCATGGTGGGGTAGATAATGGCGGTGCCCCTCCCCCAGTCTTTATATCTCGCCTTGACAGATGCTAGAATACTTGGTGGGGTAGATAATGGCAGTGACCCCCCACCAGTCTTTATATCTCGCCTTAGGAGGCTCTCATCCAAAACCGTCCTATAGACCTAGTAAAAGGCAAACATTCTTGGAGGCAGAGGCAGGCAGGTCTCTGTGAATTCAAGGCCAGCCTGATCTACAGAGCGAGTGCCAGGACAGGCTACAAAGTTACACAGAGAAACCCAGTCTCCAAAAACAAAAAAGAAAAGGTGTCTTTTGTGGAGCCTGGTGGTCCAAACCCTTCATCCCAGCATTCAGGAAACAGAGGCAGGTGGATCTGAGTTCCAGGCCAATGTGATCTATAAAGCAAGTTCCTCAACAGCCAGGGCTACATACAAAGACTCTGTCTCAAAATAAGTAAGGTGTCTGTGTGTCCCCCTAAATCATTGTTGTTATTGTTGTTTTTGTTTCTTGTTTTGTTTTTCAAGACAGGGTTTCTCTGTGTAACAGCCTTGGCTGTCCTGGAACTCACTTTGTAGACCAGGCTGGCCTTGAACTCACAGAGATCTGCCTGCCTCTACCTCCCAAGTACTGGGATTAAAGGTGTGTGCCAACACCGCCTGGCTCCCTAAATCATTTTTACTGCCTATATCATCAAGCTTCCCGCTGCCATTTGGGACCTCAGCATGTACTGCCAGACATGGGATCATGATTAACATTACAGCATTGGGCGGGCGGTGGTGGTGCACGCCTTTAATCCCAGCACTCGGGAGGCAGAGGCAGGCAGATCTCTGTGAGTTCGAGACCAACCTGGTCTATAAGAACTAGTTCCAGGACAGGCTCCAAAGCCACAGAGAAACCCTGTCTCGAAAAAAAAAATTACAGCATTGGAAGATGGAGGCAGAAGGATTGTCATGCTACATAATAAGACCCTGTTTAAAAGCGGGGGGAGCTATGGGAAAAGCCTAGTTAGTAAAATAGTACAGCATATGCTGTGTAAGCCTGAGGACCTGAGTTCAATCCCCAGAACCCATGTTTTAAAAATCCAGGCCTTAGCCGGGCGGTGGTGGTGCACACCTTTAATCCCAGCACTCGGGAGGCAGAGGCAGGCAGATCCCTGTGAGTTCAAGGCCAGCCTGGTCTACAAAGCGAGTTCCAGGGTAGTCAGGACTGTTACACAGAGAAACCCTGTCTCAAAAAACATAAATAAATGAATAAACAAACAAATGAATAAATGAAAATCCAGGCCTCATGACATGTATTTGTAATCCTGGCACTGAGGAAATGGGAACAAGCAGATCCCCTCTGCCTCAAGTGGCCAGCAAACCGAATAGGTGAGTCCCAAACCAATAAGACAATTTGTCTCAAAAAATAAAACAAACAAAAAACAATGGGGGGTGTTGGGATGACCCTTTTGTACACTGTGTAAAGATGGGTCCCTGTTTACCTCACCTGCCAAGGCACCTTCTGATTGGTTTAATAAAGAGCTGAATGGCCAGCAGCTAGGCAGGATAGGATAGGTGGGACTTCCAGACAGAGATAGGAACTCTGGAAAGGAATCTGACATAAGAGGTTTGCCAGCCAGACACAGACGAGGTTGGGCATGTGGTACTGAGGAGAGGTAATGAGTCACATGACAGAATGTATATTAATATAAACAGGTTAATTTAAGGCTTAAGAGCTAATTGAGAGATTCCTGCCCAGACCACCTGTAATGGAAAAATTAAAAATGCTGCAGGATTCCCAGCGGCAGTAGGCAGCAGAAATGCTGTAGGTCCCCAAGTGGTGGTAGCAGGCCATGTGGCGGCAGGCAGCGGGCCCTGAGAGCAGCCAGTCCCAGGCAGAGACAGCTGCCAGTCCCTGAGCGGTGGCTGGTCCCAGGCAAGGAGACATGTGGCGGGTGGGCAAGAGACAGAGACATGGATAGGCATGCCATGCAGAGTAAAGTTGGATATTTATTCAGGGCGTTATGGAGGGAGAAGGGTGAAGGGGAGAAGAGCAGAGAGAGAGAGGAGAGAGAGAAGCGGGGGAAGGGGAAGGGTGGAGAGAGAAGCAGAAGCTGCCTCTCCGAGAAAAAGACGGAAAAGAGAGAGAGAGAGAGCTCAGGCTGGAAGCTGAAGATCAGCCTGCCTCAGCAGATGGGAGAAGAAGTGGGCGTGGCTTGTCTCTTAAAGAGACAGAACTATCATTACATTCCCATCTCTTTTTTATAATAAAAAAGTGGGCGGTTAGGCACCACAGGTCAAAGGAATTGGGGTGGTGGATTCTCAAGACTGCTTCCTGCTTATTTGTGGGTGTCGTCTTTGGGGGGAACCTGAGAAGGCTGGGTGCTGGTCACATCCTGGCATAGCTGGTCTCTTTGCTCTTGTCCGGTGTCTCTTACACCTGGTTAAGGCATTGGCAGAACAGACGACAAAGTTAAGTTTAAGAAAAAAAAATTTAGGACCAGAGAATTGAGGGGGATGTATCTGACATGTTTAAGGTGGATCCTTCAATTCGGCTCCCTGGAACTCACAAGAATTTTTGGGGTTTGTGAAAACAGAAGTTTTAGACATATACATTGTATAAACAGTAACATGTTTATGTCAGAATGACTGTGACAGATACTTTTGCGTGATGAAAAGTATTTTTAAGACTATGGAAGGCATCATGAGAGAGAAATTTGATCTGAAACTTGTTTGGTAAAGTTCTTTTAAACTGAGAAAACCTTTTACCTATCAAACTATATCAGAGATCTTTGAGAAGGATAAAATTTTACTTGAGTTACTGATTAAAAAATGACAGAGAACTTACTTGGTTGGCATCTAGAGCTACTCCTCTTTAGGATTCTCCATGGTTGCTGAAGGTCACATTTGCCTTTTGCTGTTTAGCGCAGGGCCTGCCAGGCTGCAAAAGATCCTGTGGGCTAAGAAATCTGTAGGAAGACAGGCCTACCTTGACCTGAGCAGCAAGGCTGTCGATTCCCCGCCATTCTGTTCACATCAGGAGATCTTTAGTTTAGGTGACAGGCAGTTTTGCCCAACACTTAGCACTTGGCAGTTACAGCGAATTGTGGATGGACATTGTTCTGTGTCCATCTGTCTTTTGTCTTCTTTGGAGGAAGTAGAGTTTCGCTGCCAGAAGCCAATCTGTCTCTTTTTGTTATGAAAAGTTTTTTTTAATAATTAAATATTTAAGTGCCATATTCTCTAGATCTCTGAGCAGTTGAGGGCTGTTTATTAGGTATAACTACAATTTAGAATCTGCCTGGAGAGCTGGGTCTGAGCTTGACCACATTGGCTCTCAACTTAACAGGTAAGATTTACACTCGTAAAATGACAGAAGAAAAAACTGTTTGCAATAGAAGGTTAATGGCAAAACTGACAATAATAGAGAACAGCTTAATATATTTTTGTAAGAGACTTAAAAAAGTACATACTGATTTAAAACATGAGACTTATTGTTTTTGTAGTCTGAAATGAGATGCAGTGAACAATTTTTTTCCTTTTTTTTCCCCCATGATATTTATTGAGCTCCACATTTTTCTCTGCTCCCCTCCCTGCCACTCCCTTCCCTCCTTCAACCCTCCCCCAAGGTCCCCATGCTCCCAATTTATTCAGGAGATCTTGTCTTTTTATACTTTCTACTTTCGATGTAGATTAGATCTATGTAAATCTCTCTTAGTGTCCGTATTGTTGTCTAAATTCTCTGGAATTGTGGTCTGTAAGCTGGTTTTCTTTGCCTTATGTTTAAAAACCACCCATGAGTGAATACATGTGATAATTGTCTTTCTGTGTCTGGGTTACCTCACTCAAAATAATGCTTGCAATGAACAATTATAACACCACCGAAGAAGCAAGATGTGACCTGCTCTGCTGAAAAAGGGTCTCTCGACTGAACCTAGAGTTTGTTGATATGGCTACTCTAGCCAGCTGGCCTGCTCTGGAGAGCCCCTATCTTTGCCTCAGCAAGTGCTGGAATTACAGACTGCATTTATTGGTGCTGGGGACCCTCCCAGGTGCTGCTTTCTCGGCTTGCATGAGGACTCTTCAACTACTACACCCCCTACAGTGAGGAACACCATGTCCTATACCGCAGAAGAGCAGGACAGACAGGAGTCTCAGTTTTTGGCCCACAGTGACACCAACCTGCTCTTGACCTTATAACCTATGCACCTTTTGTAAAGAGTCCATCCCCCAAGATTGCTGCACTGTTGATTAAGCTTTTAATGATTAAATTCTGAGAAGATAAAAACACTTTAACCCTGATAAATCAAAAGGTGAGGTCATAAAAATGGAATTCATACAATTCAAATGGAACAGATGAGTTCAGTTATGTGCATTAACAGGAGGAACTGCACACAGAATGTTGACAAGGATGACAGATTAAATAGTGTTTGTCTTTGGGTGAGATAGAATGTGAACTTGATGGTCTATTTTGAACTGTGTGGTGGTTAAATCTATATGTACAATATGACCATTAATAAAACTGCTTACCATGAGGGTCTCTGGAACCGCAAAAAAAAAAAAAAAAAAAAAAAAGAGCTAATTGAGAACAAGCCTAAGCTAAGGCCAAACTTCAAACTTTCTCTTTTTTTTTTTTTTTTTTTTTTTTTGGTTTTTCGAGACAGGGTTTTTCTGTAGCTTTGGAGCCTGTCCTGGAACTAGCTCTTGTAGACCAGGCTAGCCTCGAACTCACAGATATCCACCTGCCTCTGCCTCCCGAGTGCTGGGATTAAAGGTGTGCGCTACCACCACCCGGTAGGCCAAACTTTCATACTTAATAAGTCTTGGAACTGGAGAAATGGCCCAGCGGTTAAGAGCACTGGTTGCTCTTCCAAAGGACCTGGGTTCAATCCCCAGCACCCGCATGGCGGCTCACAGCCGGCTATAACTCCAGCTCGAGATTCAGTGTCCATTTCTGGCTTCTGTTGTTACTTGCACTCACATCATGTACACGCAAACACATACGTGAATAAGCAATAAAATAAAACAGAAATAAGGTGGAGCTGAGTTGGAGCTGAATGAGATAGGTCAGGGCAGAAGGCGCCAGTGCCGGGCCTGATGGCCTGAGCTCAATCCTCAGGCCAACATCTAGAAAGAGAAAACCGAATCCTACTAATTGTCCTCTGACTTCCACAAACAGACCACAGCACACATGTTTGTATACATACAGACACACACACACTTTAAACAAATAATGGCAACTACCCACGTATGCACACAATGTACACATTTAAAACAAAACGGGGAAAAAGCCACAAAACAGACAGATGCTGAAAAGATGGATCAGTGGTTAAGAGCAGTCACTGTTCTTGCAGAGGACCAAGCAGGAAGCTCACAATTGCCTATAACTCCAGCTCTTCTGGGGCACTTGCATGCATATATGCACAATTTTTTTAAATGTTTGACAAAAAGACAAAATATAAACAACCATAAAAACCAATAAGTGAACAGCATTTTTTTTCAAAGGGAGAGGCTTTCTCCCTTTGATTTCTCCCTTTGGTTTCTGGAGACAGCTTTTTTCTTCATCCCAGGTACCCAGGTACCTGCAGCATGCTAAACAAGCCCTGTACCACAGATGCTACCCCATGAAGAATTCTAGGGGCATGGTGAGGTTGAAGTCAGAGCAAAGGGATTGCAGAGGCTGAGAGACATGGTATATTCTCCTGCTCTCTTGTCTTTGATTCCCTGATCCCAGGCCAATACACAATAAGCCCGCACACTCCTGCAGTCTTGATATTCTTCATTCCTATTTCCTTATTTGATTTCAATGAAAGTCACAGGACATCAAATTAGCCATTTTTAAAAATGATTATTTGTTATGTATACAGTGTTCTGCCTGCATGTGTGCCTGAAGGCCAGAAGAGGGCACCAGATCTCATTATAGATCATTGTGAGTCATCATGTGTGGTTCTTATGACTTGAACTCAGGACCTCTGGAAAAGCAGTCCTTGCTTTTAATCTCTGAGCCATCTCTCCAGCCCCCAAATTAGCCATTTTTAGAATAAACAATTCAGAGGCATCCAGTACATTCATGCTGTTCAGTTATACCCTCTTTTGCATTCCCAAATGTTTTCCTTCCTGCAAAACAGAATGCACATCCATTTTGCAGTTGTCCCTGCTAGGTAGACTTTGGTGGGTGGGTGGGATCACTCCAAGCCTGACCAGAGGCAAACACAGGAAAAAGCAAAATAAGGCAAGTGAACAGGGCCTGTACTGCCCACACCTGTCAAGGCCAATTAATTAATTGTGCTCCGTGGCTCTCTAGCGACCACACCTTGACCTCACCCAGGCCCTAAGTGGAGTTCAGTTGCCAACTTCTGGCTACAATTAAGTGGCCTAGTGCCAGCTTCCCTGTGTCCCTAACCTGGCCACTTTTTCTTTCTGTTTCCTAATTGAACCCAGCACAAATTCTATGGGAACAGCTTTGAGTTTTACAACCAAACCTCACAGCCTAGGGTCCCTTCCCGGCAGGGCTAATTCCCTTACCCCATGGGCGAAGTCTGGGCTAGCTGGTTCTTCTGGAGGAGAACTCAGATTCACGGCAGGTTCACCCAGACCCAGCATCGAGCAAGGGACTGTGGGTGCAACAGTACCGTGCTCACAATGCCATCGAAAGAGCAGCAGAGTGGTAGGGATTGGCCACCATGTAGCCAGGATGGCCCCTGCCCACGCAGTTCCTCAAGTTTCTCTTGGAGCTGTGGAGCCAGGAGCTCAGGACTGAGGCTGCTCTCAACGCTACCTCCCTGCCTCATCAGCAGGACCAAAGATGGCAGAGTGGCCCTGCGTGCAAGGTGGCAGCAGCGTCTATTACCAGGACTCATGATGAAGCTGGTGAGATTCCTGGTGATGCTGAAAATAGGGTACCAAATTCAAGAGGCTAGAAAAAATTAGGCAGATTTGTTATTGTTGTAATGGAAAAATTAAAAATGCTGCAGGATTCCCAGCGGCAGTAGGCAGCAGAAATGCTGTAGGTCCCCAAGTGGTGGTAGCAGGCCATGTGGCCGCAGGCAGTGGGCCCTGACAGCAGCCAGTCCCAGGCAGAGACAGCTGCCAGTCCCTGAGCAGTGGCTGGTCCCAGGCAGGGAGACATGTGGCGGGTGGGCAAGAGACAGAGACATGGATAGGCATGCCATGCAGAGTAAAGTTGGATATTTATTCAGGGGGTTATAGAGGGAGAAGGGTGAAGGGGAGAAGAGCAGAGAGAGAGAGAAAGAGAAAGAGACAGAGAGAAAGAGAAAGAGACAGAGAGAGAGGAGAGAGAGAAGCGGGGGAAGGGGAAGGGTGGAGAGAGAAGCAGAAGCTGCCTCTCCGAGAGGAAGATGAAAAAGAGAGAGAGCTCAGGCTGGAAGCTGAAGATCAGCCTGCCTCAGCGGATGGGGGAGGAAGACAGAACAATCATTACAATTGTTGTTTGATTTTCCGTGAGTTATTTGTTTCATTTTGTTTTGAATCAGGCCCCCACTATGTATCCTCTGCCTCCTGAGCACTAGGATTGAAGATATGTGTCATGCCCACCCGGAAACAGTTTTGCAGAGAGGGTTACCAGTGTAGAGAAAATGCAAAAATGACTGGAATAATGATTTGACAGAAGACATTTTCCTAAGTCCTCAGACTGTGTCCTCTTCTCCTACGGGCTGGGACTTCCACACCCACAATGTCCCATCTCACTGGCCTAGGACACAAAACCTTATCCAATGAACAACTTGGGACTCGGGGCTGCCCCTGAAGAGCCAACCTGCCTCCATTTTAGGCTTAAAAGCTATTTTATAGTGCAGACAAACTAGGTTCATTCCTGTTTATTATTAAACTGTGATTGGACTATGCCCCTGTACTGCCTGTTCTAGGAAAGCCAATCACAATTTTGTTTCAAGAAGTTGTTCATAGCCGGTGGTGGCACACAGCTTTAATACCAGCAGTCGGGAGGCAGAGGTAGACGGATCTCTGTGACTTTGAGTCCAGCCTTGTGTACAAAGCAAACGAGTTCCAGGACAGCCAAGGCTGTAGAGAAATCCTACCTCGGGAAAAAAAGTTATTCCTAACCATCATCCAACCCTACCTTTGTTTCAAAAGGTTATACATAATGTATCTTTCTCTGTACAGACAGCTCCCAAATAATGACCTGGAGACTTATTATAAAAGTTTAGCCTTGGGCTGGAGAGACGGCTCAGAGGTTAAGAGCACTGACTGTTCTTCCAGAGGTCCTGAGTTCAATTCCCAGCAACCACATGGTGACTCACAACCACCTGTAATGAGATCTGGTGCCCTCTTCTGGCCTGAAGGCAGACATGCGGGAAGAACCCTGTATACATAATTAATAAATAAGTCTTTAAAATAAATAAATGTGGGCTGGAGAGATGGCTCAGAGGATAAGAGCGCTGCCTGCTCTTCCAGAGGTCCTGAGTTCAATTCCCAGCAACCACATGGTGGCTCACAACCATCTGTAATGAGATCTGTCACCCTCTTCTGGCATGCAGGCATACATGGAGGCAGAATGTTGTATACATAATAAATAAATCTTTAAAAATAAAAAATAAAAAAATAAATAAATGTTATTATAAATGAAAAAAATAAAAGTTTAGCCTTATCTTAGCTTGTCCCACTAGCTCTTGTAGGGCCCATGGGTCTACCCCTGCTCCTGGGGTTCATCTTGAGGACAGTTTCGGGTCAGCCACCTAAAACATCCTATTTGTTCCTGTGCTCCCTCCGCCCCACCTGGTGATTAGCTATAGGGCACTGTTTACTCCTTCTTGGGTGTGGCAATTTCCCACCTGCCTAGGGGGAATTCCTTGTGCAGCAGCTAGGTGTCTAAGGATTTTCCTAAACTTGAATAAACGGCTTTCGGCTGATCTCCTTTTGAATGACCCAGGTCTCTTGTGTGTTCTTTCAATCTCCAGGCCCTTGCCCAGCTCTCGTATGGTACAGTGGCACGCGAACTGTACCAAGCGTAACACAGGCATTACAAGCTCTTATAACTTAAATTAACTCATGTATTTTAATCGGCGTTCTGGGGCATGGCTCATCACCTCACTTCTCAGTACTGCCCATGCTGCTTCCTCCGCATCTGGCTGGCGACCCCACCTTCTTCTTCCCAGAGTTCTCTCTCTGTCTCCAGAAGACCTGCCTAACCTCCTCCGGCTTAGCTTTTGGATGGTCACCTCTTTATTAAACTAACCATGATGACACATCTTAATACAGTGTAAAGGAATATTCTGCAACAGTTATATGACCACCTATGACTACCATGTTATGACCATGACTACCTTGTTATAGCCACCTTGCAACCATGTCTTTGTTTCAAGAGGTCCTTAGGACTAACTTGTTTGTCCTGCTCCTGTAACCATGTCTATTTTGCCTGCCAAATCCCCGATTTGGAAGTCCCTACCCCTGGACCTTGTCTTCCTCACATCCAATACTCTTGAACCCTGACTTGTAGGGAGGCAACCTGTATGCACAAATTAAAAAGCTTCCTTTAATTTATTTATTTATTTATTTATTTATTTGGGTTTTTCAAGACAGGGTTTCTCTGTGGCTTTGGAGCCTGTCCTGGAACTAGCTCTTGTAGACCACACTGGTCTTGAACTCACAGAGATCCGCCTGCCTCTGCCTCCCGAGTGCTGGGATTAAAGGCGTGCGCCACCACCACCTGGCAGCTTCCTTTAATTAATTGCTTGCTTTAATTAATTTGTCCATGATAATTTGCATCAATAATCTTTCTCCTCCCATCTTTGGGATTAACACTCCCCACACTCCATCCCATCCTGGGCGCTAGCTCTCAGAATTCTGAGACAAGCAGATACTAGCCCCCAGCTAAGCAGGGAGGAGGCAAACATCTCCTGCGCCTCTGTAACTCCAAAGCACTCTAAGCCTGTTCCATACTGAAAATGGGCCATAACAATGTGTTTCTCACACAGGGCAGAATGAGGACTCTGAGCCTCTAACAGCCTGGCAGGAGAGATCTTTGAGAGACATGCATGAGCCCTTCCTTTGACTATCAGACTATTGAAATAATGCCTCAGTTAATTTCCGCATGAATAATGGGGGGGCAGTGAGGTCTCTGAGTCCAGGTGCAGGAAGGATGTGCCTTCACTAGCAGAGATTTCACGCACTTCTGACAGCTTAAATTAATGCCCACAAATAATCAGGAAGCAGTCTTGAGAACCCACCACCCCGATTCCTTTGACCTGTGGTGCCTAACCGCCTGCTTTTTTGTTATAAAAAAGAGATGGGAATGTAATGATCTAAGAGACAAGCCACGCCCACTCCCCCCCATCCCCTGAGGCAAGCTGATCTTCAGCTTCCAGCCTGAGTTCTCTCTCTTTTCCATCTGCCTCTCCCCACTTCTCCACTTCCCCCTCCTGTCTCTCCCCTCTCTATTCTCTCTCTCTTTCTCTCTCTCTGCTCTTCTCTCTTCCCCCTCCATAATCCCCTGAAAAAACATCCAACCTCACTCTGCATGGCGTGCCTATCCATGTCTCTGTCTCTTGCCTGCCTGCTACGTGTCTCCCTGCTTGGGACCAGCCACCGCTCAGGGACTGGCAGCCGTCTCTGCCTGGGACTGGCTGCTCTCAGGGCCCGCTGCCTGCCGCCACATGGCCCATGACCCGCTACCACCACTTGGGAACCTACAGCATTTCTGCTGCCTGCTGCCGCCGGTTTCCTGCAGCATTTTTAATTTTTCCATTACACGTAGTTCCTGGCTTTTGTTTCTTTTTCCAAAGTATCTCTCTATGAAGCCCTGGTTGGCCAGGAACCCACGATGTAGACCAGACTTGAATCCTCCTGCCTCTGCCTCCTGTGTTCCAATTAAAGGCATACGCCTCCACACGTGACTTATTGCATCTTTTGTGTAAAATTGTTAGCCTGTCACAGAGACAACAGGGAGAAACCAGGAGTCTTTCCTCAGCACCTTTTGACCAAATGGTAAATAAATTAATTTCCCTTTATTGATATTTCCTGATCTATTTTAAGCTTAGGTTTTGTGAATCAGGACTGGAGAGATGTCTCAGTGGGAAAGAGATGTATTGCTCTTATAGAGGACTGAGGTTCAGTTCCCAGTACCAATGACAAGTGACCGATCCAACACCTCTAGACTGCATGGACACATGACAAACTTTCTCTCTCTCTCTCTCTCTCTCTCTCTCTCTCTCTCTCTCTCTCTCACACACACACACACACACACACACACACACACACTCATGCACACACACAATTAAAAATAAAGAATTTTAAAAAGAGAGACTTATGAATGTGGTGCCCCTGGAGCATCATTAGGAGGCAGACTCATGGCTGATACTCTGGACTGGAAAACAAGGGGATTCTCAACTGCAGTGTGTTTACCCCTCGTTCATTGACCTTGGATGTCAGCTGGATATAAATGCATATTTGCCTGGGAGGTGGTGGCCTGTGCCTTTAACCCCAGCACTCGGGAGGTAGAGAGTTCAAGGACAGCCTGGTCTAAAGAGCGAGTTCTAGAACAGTCTCCAAAACAGCACAGAGAAACCCTGTCTCAAAAAAATAAAAAAGAAAAAGAAATGCATATTTAATCATTGGTAAAGGAGGGAGGCTTTTTGGATTTTGACCTTTCCTGTGTATGAGCACTACATTAGCTGTTCAGCCACAGTGCAGATCTTCATTTTGTGTTCTTAGGGTTCATCTGAGAAGAAGGTACATTGTAAATGTTGATTTCAAAGGCTTGGTTAACCCCTTCACTGAACTATTGTTGGTCCTGCAACGGAAAAGTTTGGCTTTGTTTGGCAGACTGCTCATTTTATTCTTTCTACATAACTTGTTTTGACATTGACTTTATGGTACAGGTGAGGACCTAAGTTTAGAGGGCACTCGCTGGCAAAGAACTAACCCTGGAACGTGTGGTTAGAAACAGAAACAGAGGATTCTGGAGAGATTGTGTGGCATCACAGGAACAAGAACAATACACCTTGCAAGTTAGTAGAGACCAAAACAGGAAAAATACCTTGCAGGTTAAGGGTTCTATTTGCAGCTAAGACAGTTAAGAGTGAGTTCCTGGCCAGGAAGTGGTGGCACACACCTTTAATCCCAGCACTTGGGAGGTAGAAGTATGTGGATCTCTGAAGCCAGCTTGCTCTACAGTTAGTTTTAGAACAGCCAGAGCTACAAAGGGAAACCTTGTCTCAGAATCAGAAAACAAAAGAAAAAAGAAAAAAGAAGAAGAAGGAAGGAAGGAAGAAAGGAAGGAAGGAAGGAAGGAAGGAAGGAAGGAAGGAAGGAAGAGTAATAAGTTACCATGGTGGCACTGGGGGAAATTCCTACTGTATGGATGCACTATGAATTAAAGTAATTCTTTTTGTTGCTTTCGTTTGGGGCTCAGTGCTTAAGAGTTCATATTGCTCTAGTGATGGACCCAAATTCAGTTCCCAGCACTCACATCAGGCAGCTCACACCTGTGGGTAACTGCAACTGCCAGGAAACCCAGCATCTCTGGACTGTGGTTACCAGCATTCATTCACACACAACTCTTTCTTTTGTGTGTGTGTGTGTGTGTGTGTGTGTGTGTTTCTTTTCTTAATTTTATTTTATTGATATTTATTGAGCTCTTCATTTTTCTCTACTCCCCTCCCTGCCTCTCCCCTCCCACTTTAAACCTCCCCCAAGGTCCCCATGCTCCCAATTTACTCAGGAGATCTTGTCTTTTTATACTTTCTACTTCCCATGTAGATTAGGTCTATGTAAGTCTCTCTTAGTGTCCACATTGTTGTCTAAATTCTCTGGGATTGTGGTTTGTAGGCTGGCTTTCTTTGCTTTATGTTTTAAAACCATCTATGAGTGAATACATGTGATAATTGTCTTTCTGTGTCTGGGTTACCTCACTCAAAATAATGTTTTCTAGTTCCATCCATTTTCCTGCAAAATTCAAGCTGTCATTATTTTTTTCTGCTGTGTAGTACTTCATTGTGTAAATGTACCACATTTTTCTTATCCATTCTTCAATCGAGGGCCATTTAGGTTGCTTCCAGGTTCTGGCTGTTGGGCCCTAAAGCCCACTTACCGTGGAAGGGTCATCCCAAGAGACCACTCTCACACTGCAGTTGATGCAAAAGCAAGAGGAATTTAATTAACTGGCACGCCAGGGTCCCTCAGCTTTGGGAGGAGAGGGACCTCGAGTGGTTGTTACAGGCTACTTTTAAAGGAAAAAACCACAGAATCAAAAGGGGAGTCCAGAATCAAAGGGGAAGTACAGTATCAAAGGGAGAGTGCAGGAGTTGATTGTTTAATGATCAATGCCCTGGCGGTAGCTAGGTTGGTTGAGCAAGAAGGAACATCTGCAGGTCATTTTGTCCCAGTTCCAGGAACTGTGTTTATTCGGAGAAAAACTGCAGAGGGATGGAAAGCACCTGGGAAAGTACCTAAAGCTCCAGTGTACATGTGGGTGATTATCAGGTTCCTGGTTCCCAGGGGAGGGGGGCAGTGATGCTGAGATGCCCCAGGGTCTTTCATGGCTATGACAAACAATGCTGCTATGAACATAGTTGAGCACATGTCCTTGTGGCACGATTGAGCACCCTTTGGATATATACCCAAAAGTGGTATTACTGGGTCTTGAGGAAGGTTGTTTCCTAATTTTCTGAGAAATTGCCATACTGATATCCAGAGGGGTTGTACCAGCTTGCATTCCCACCACCACACACAACTCTTAGACACACACACACACTCACACAATTAAAAAAAAAACTCTAAAAAGTAAGTATGTGGTTTTTATTTATGAGTATGTGAATGCCACATATGTGTGCAGGTTCCCACAGACACCAGATGAGGGCATCAGACCCCCTGGAACTGGAGTTCCAGGCAGTTGTAAGCTGCTTCATGTGGGTGCTAAGAACTGAACAAGTGTTGTTGTAATGAGGGGCTCAGGTTCCCGGCGCCAGGCCCCTTGTTCTGTCCCACCCGGCTCCCGGTGCGTACCCGAAATAATTACACGGAAACTGTATTCATTTAAATACTGCCTGGCCCATTAGCTCTAGCCTCTTATTGGCTAACTCTCACATATTTGTTTAACCCATTTCTAATAATCTGTGTGTCACCACGAGTCGTGGCTTACCGGCATGAGTCTAACCAGTGTCCATCTTGTGCTGGAGAAGCATGGCGTCTGCTATACTGCCTTCTCTCTCACAGCATTCCGTTCTATCTACTCCGCCCACCTAAGGGCTGTCCTACCAAAAGGCCAAGGCAGTTTTCTTTATTTAACCAATGAGGGCAATACACAAATAGAAGACCCTCCTACACCATTTCCCCTTTTTCTGTTTAAACAAAAAAGAAAAGCTTTAACTTTAACATAGTAAAATTACATAACAAAACTTATCAAGCAAGAATTACAGGTACAACCTATTTTATCTTTTATCATAACTAAGGTAAACTATAACTATAACTATCTATCTATTCTTCAACTCCATCAAAGACTCCAGAAGGATATAATATTACTTAAGTAAACAAGTAATAAGGAACTTCCAAACTCTAGAAATGACAGAGACATCTTGCTGCCTGTACAGTCACCCAAAGTTCCTTTGTACCGTTGGGGCATCCATCTTCAGCCTACAGGCCCATAGTATCCAGCAGACTTTTCCATGAAGCAGGAAAATTTAAAGACAGTTCAGTCATTTTCTTCTGTATCCTGCAGAATGTCTCGCAGACTCTTTCATGAAGCAGGAACCCTGAAGGATCATCTCACCTTTAGGCAAGTTCAGCAGTCCTCTCTCTGCGGGTTCTTTGTGTCCAGTTTATTTAACAGTCCAGGCAAGAGCACTTTCTTGCCCAACTCCATAAGGAGTCTCTTTGATGCC